>JAPYYV010005049.1:0-38104 GCA_030522625.1 Copidosoma aretas
ATTGTACTTAGGCTGAGACCACATGGAGCAGGAATGGAGCAGCATGACGCGAGCGGCACTCATTTGAGCCTGCGAGAGCGAGTGAGAGGTCCGTGCCGTCGTATTGCCGCGCACCTTTCGCTCGCTCTCGCAGGCTCAAATGAGTGCCGCTCGCGTCACGCTGCTCCATTCCTGCTCCATGTGGCCTCAGCCTTACTCGGAGTAACTATCTTGTACACCATCTTAGGCAAGTTTGAGAATAGTATCGGCAGATCGACTTGTCTTTTGATGATTCACAGTCTTGTTGTTCTGTGTTATGTAATTATACGTATTTCACAATGACTGTTTATGTGGAAAAGATGACAGGGATTCATAAGTAGGGTATATACTTATGTCTACAAAATGAAAGCCGAGAAAAATAAAACTGCTCCGTATACTCATGTTCGTCGTTCTTTTTAGCCGTTCGTAATAAGAAGTCATAAATTTAAATCGCTTGAAAACATTTTTCGATTAAGTTCACAAAACTATAGTTTGGTCACTTTTTTTTCATCCACCCAAGCTGAGCACTTACATTTAGCGCTAACTGAAATTTAAGTCACGTTTCAGCGAAAAGCTCGGGATGCAAATAAGATGCTGATAACAGTCGGATAACGGTATCGGAACGAATCGTAATATACTTACAGACACCGCTGTTTGTCATCGATTCGCGATCGTGCACCTGATTTTCAACCACATCACGTGAACCCGCGAGTATTCACTCCCTCTCTCTACTCAATTAATCTGGTATCCCCAAAGGGCCCCTACAAGTGCCGGACGAATTGTGCTCTCCGACAGGGAATAATCGTCCAGCAGTTGCTGGTTCGGACCATACCCTAATTAACAGCTCGTTCTCATTTTTTTTATAAGCCGTGGCTTTTGTCCAATCCTATTATCTATCAATTCTGATGTTCGTTTTACACACAGTGTTAGTCGAGGTGTAAGTAGTACGAACGTATAATCTTTTTGCAACAGCCATAAAAGTAGGCCTACTTACTATATATATGGCAGTGTGCAGAGAGCATCATCAGAGAGTTAGTGCGACTGTGCGACTCTCTTCCACACCGTCCATGCACGCGGTCTTTCGCCTCGCTTCTCGCAGCAGTCGCAGCTCGCTTTCTTGAATCGAACAACACACACGCGCGCGCGCGCATGCAGTGTTGCAGAGAAACACACTTACACACTCGAATCGACAACGACGATGGCGTTGATTTTTGGGAATCCCAAGCTGGGCAGCTTCCATCAACTTTTTACTTTCCCCAAAATTATTCGTTACTTCAGTTGCTGCTGCTGTTATTGTTGAGGTCGTCGTCGTCGTTGTTGTTGTTAGATTTTTAGATTTTATGAGCTGCTATGGAAAGTCGGCGCCTGCCACCTTTTACCTCGACAGCAGACACCTTCAAGTTTGTTGTCGTAGTTGATAATATTTTAAAGTTTTTGTTTATGCAAGCGAGTTATGTGAATATTTGCAAACTCGAGGATTCCTAAAAGTGATGGTAAGAAAAGGGGCTGGGTCGATTTGCTAGTCTTGAGTAAAATCGGAGCTTTCTAACCTACAATCCTGCGAATCAGCGTTTAATTTATGCACAGAAAATAATTATTGATACTTACTCACAGAAAAATATGTTGAGTTTGATAAAAAAGTTCTGAAATAAATGTTTGAGTTGTAAACATTATATATGTACAAGATAGAAAGTTGCTGTGGTAGTTATAAATTGTTAAATATATTGGAATTATTAAGTATTAAAAAATATTATACCTGTAAATGAAAACTGTTGCTGCGATAGATACAAATTGTTACTGGCTGTGCATGAATTATTATTAGCTTATGATATAAGATAATTAAAAGTTTGTGGCATATTGATACATGATCAAGGTATGAACTCTAATCTAATGGCTACTTTTCTCTTTTATTTTTTCAGATGTCTGCTGGGTCACAAATTCAGATGGCACCCCAATCAACGATAAACTCTGGTCAGTCAGTTCATAATCAAGATTCAAATATGAGCACTGGTAAGTTAATATTTTTAATGCTAGAATGATTCTGTTGATTCATCTGGATTTACCGTATATAAAGTTTATCTTACGGTACTGGATGTTGTTGAAATAGATTGAGCCATTTTTAAAAATGAAAATTAGTATGGTGTTGATTGATTAGTTGTAATTCATAGTAATGCATTAGTAAGTAACCATTCACATATGTTTACAGAGTGTGAGATGGGAAGACAGCAGTAGAACTATTTTATTTATGAAGTACTGTTGGAAAAATTATATTAAAAAGTTTTACAGTCAGTGGTTTGGACATTGAATGAATAAAAATAAGTAACATGTTGTTTCACGTGATTCTTTCATTTGATGGTGAATGATATGCTTGAACTAAATCCATATGGAATAATATGAAATCAAGGAAAAACTGTTTTTCAACTGTTTTCCATCGACTCAAGTTTCGATTTTTGTTTTTGTTAGTGACCACAATGGTGTATTTTTTGACAGGCTCGTCGCATAGCGACAAGGAGGTAGACCCAAATACTCCAGAGAAGGTGCACAGAACCCCATCGGACAGGAAGAGAAAACGCAAAGCTGATGACAGCGGAGGAGGGTGCTTAGGCCCAGTCAGCAGTAAAGGAGTCAGATCCGTCAGTGCATTAGATAATAAAAAAATTAATGAGTATTTTCCAAAGCACCACGTAGGCAGCAGCCCTATCAGGCATGGAGGTGCCAAGAGTCCATCCCTCCAACAAGTGTACCCCATGGTTAGTGAACAAAAAGTATGAATCTCTTGTTTTGTTACTTTGCATCCTCTCTCTACTCTCTCTCTCTCTCTTATCTTTTTCTCGAATTAATTCCTTGTCCATTCCTTTGTACTTTAATTTTCTCTCTTCTTACACGAACAATCAAACACAATACACGAAAAAAGCAAAGCAAAGCAAAAAATCTTGTCTCTCTAAAAGTATCCTCCATCGACGCAGCAGCTGATAACGCCACAAGTGACGACGGTCAACCCAGTCGTAGTGGGTGGCTCGTCGGTGTCGAGCTCAGTGCAGGCGGGCTCGGGCGGCTCCAGGAGCACAGAGTTCCCGAGTTCGCTGATGCAGCCGCCCCGGGTTCCGCAGCCACCCAGTCAGCCGGTCACACAGCAGCAACAGCCGCAGCAGCAGCCGGTAAGCAGTAGCAGTAGTAGCGGGACCACGCCACTTGCGACGACGACGACGAGCGCCGCTGTGATCACAACCCAGTCGGCCCAGACAGCCGTTGTAGCTCCTATATCTGTGGTTAGCCAGGCCTCTGCACAGGCACAACAGCTCGCTGGCACGATGGTCAGCAAGCAGGTGCAGGTAAGGCCTACCAACCTACCTAGGACAAGCCAGGTCAGGCAAGCGAAGACTAACACCCCAAATGTAAGCACCCAGTTCTATTCTTTCTTTATTTTATCCTCGTTTCGTTGCTTGTTTGATTGTTTATTTTTTTTTCTTTTATTTTCGTACTTTACTACATGCGATTACAAGAGTCAGTTTTTTTGTTCTTTTCTTGTCTACCGAAGTAACGTGAACTTTCTTAAATTTTCGCGTTTGCAGATCATATTAGTATTGTTTTCACTACCTTGTTTCGGCACTCATTGTTGTTTTCATGAAGAATATAGGATATTCATACTTCATTTAGAAAAGTTTCGTAGCTGATTAGTTGATAAGTAATTGTCTGCACTCCATTTTTTTTTCTTCATTTGATTGAATATTATTTTTTATCTGTTCATGAACAAATTCAAGATACGTAAAACATTGGCAATTTTATTTATTTTTGTCGCTTATTATGCATTTAATTGATTATTTTTCATGCTACATCACACGATGTTACTCATTGTGTTGTTGTTCACATACTCACATTCAAATCTGACTTCACTCAGTGTGAGTTGTTGATTATCCTGTTCAATGTGAAGGATCTCATTTTTGGTGTTTTTCTTGCTGCCTGTTTAGGCTTTTGAGCATTTTGAACGATTATGGAGAAAAGTTCTTTGAGTAAAATTATGAAATTGCGCAACAGCGACATTGAAACTGTTTAAATCTCACAACTCGCCACGAAACCCTGTAGAAATCATCTCATTTTAAAAATTTATCAATATTTTACTATGAGTGTCGCAAGGTACATTTCATTTATCTTTTAACGTGTTACTGTATAACTTATATATAAACGACCATTGATCGTGACTTATGAGGTGAAAAACTATTTTTTTCCAGACGGAACTCACTTGCCAGAGGATACAAGAGTTCGAGAATCAAGCATCCTCTGATTTAGAGTTAAGAAACAATAAAATCGAAGAGTTAAATAGGGTGAGTATTGCTTATTTACAGTGTATTAATATTTTTTAAATTGTAATGTAAACACGATTATCATATGTCCTCAGACAACGGAGGAGCTGAGGCATCAGGTATCGAGTCAGCAGAAGGCGTTAGAGCAGCACAAATCCCATATAAATAAGTGTATAGATGTTGTAAAGAAACTACTGAAGGAAAAGTCGAACATTGAGAAGAAAGAGGCCCGCCAGAAGTGCATGCAGAATAGACTGAGGCTCGGCCAATTCGTGACGCAGAGGGTGGGTGCGACCTTTCAGGAAAACTGGACGGACGGCTACGCGTTTCAGGAGCTCGCCCGGCGCCAGGAAGAAATAACTACGGAGCGCGAGGAGATCGATAGGCAAAAGAAGCTTCTGCTAAAGAAGAGGCCGTCGAACAGCGAAACGGGCAGGAAGCGCAGTAGCCAACAACCCGCCCAGCCGACGTCGTTGCACAATGGCACCGAGGCCACCTTTCTCAAACCGGACGCGGTGCCCGGCTCGTACTCGTGGCAGGAGTACTACGAGGCTGACGAGATTCTGAAACTCCGGCAAAGCGCTCTCAAAAAAGAGGACGCGGATTTGCAACTAGAGATGGAGAAGCTCGAGCGCGAGCGCAACCTGCACATCAGGGAGCTAAAGCGCATACACAATGAGGACCAATCGAGATTTAACTCTCATCCAGTGCTCAACGAGCGGTATTTACTGCTGATGCTGCTCGGCAAGGGCGGTTTCAGCGAGGTGCACAAGGTAGGTACAACTTGAACTGTATCGGCTGAACCTTGGTATGCTTGTATTGTACAAATTTCGACTAAGTTGTGCAATTGACGCATTATTTTTCTTCGCAGGCGTTCGACTTAAAAGAGCAGCGTTACGTGGCGTGTAAAGTTCACCAATTAAACAAAGACTGGAAAGAAGATAAAAAAGCCAATTATATAAAGTGAGATGATGAAATTACTACTGAAACACATGAAATATTGTAACAACTTGTGTTAATTATTATGAATTTTTTGTTCTATAGACACGCGTTACGGGAGTACAACATTCACAAAGCATTAGATCATCCACGGGTTGTAAAACTTTACGACGTATTTGAGATAGATGCGAACTCCTTTTGTACTGTTTTAGAGTATTGTGATGGCCACGATTTAGATTTCTATTTAAAACAGGTAAAACATTTATTTAGTCATTACATTCTCAAAATTAGATGGATTCCAGTCGACTAATCAAATATTTGAATTTTATTGCAGCATAAAACTATTCCGGAGAGAGAAGCGAGATCTATTGTAATGCAAGTCGTGTCTGCATTAAAGTACCTCAATGAAATTAAGCCTCCGGTTATACACTATGATCTGAAGCCAGGTAAATGCAGCGTTTTTTTAAATTGGCATAAATTGCAGTCAAAATACTATAAACTATATCATTTATTTTTTATTTGCAGGAAACATTCTCTTAACGGAAGGGAATGTATGTGGCGAAATTAAAATAACAGACTTTGGCTTAAGTAAAGTCATGGACGAGGAAAACTATAATCCAGACCATGGAATGGATTTGACATCACAGGGAGCTGGTACTTATTGGTATGCATTAATTTTTTCCCCTTTTTACTACAGTTTCTTAAAAAAACAAAAATTTAATAAAACATCTCCATTGATAGGTATTTGCCACCCGAGTGTTTTGTGGTTGGGAAAAATCCTCCGAAAATATCTTCAAAAGTGGATGTTTGGAGCGTGGGAGTAATTTTTTATCAATGTCTATATGGCAAAAAGGTACACATTACTTGTTATAAACTTTATAAAAATGTTATGTACTCTATGCATAAAGATAGATTAATCGGTGTAATTTTTTTCCAGCCTTTTGGACATAACCAGTCACAGGCAACAATTTTAGAAGAAAACACAATTTTAAAAGCAACCGAAGTTCAATTCGCCAATAAACCAACAGTCAGCAACGAGGCAAAGGTAAAAATATGAATCATTAGATTCAATAAATTAGAAATAATCAGCTCCTCGGAAAACTAAATTTAACACAATTTTTGTTTGTGATTTCAGAGTTTCATCAGAAGTTGCTTAGCGTATAGAAAAGAAGAGCGCATCGACGTGCTGACGCTCGCGCGACACGAGTACCTTCAGCCGCCTATGCCGAAACACGGTCGCCAAGCGAACAATCAACAACAGCAGCAGCAACAACAGCAGCAGATCCAACAGCAGCATCAACAACAACAGCAAACCTCCTTTACAACGGGCATGTTCAGCGGCATGAACGCGTCGAGTAGTTCGTAGTTGTGGAAGACAAGTAGCACTAACGCTAACAATGGACTTTCGAGCAAAGCTTGCACACATGCCAAATCTTGGAGTAATTCCGAGCTGCGCAATATCGTTTTATCTTGAGGCGTGACTGGAGGTGACAACACATGGACTCAGATGCTAGAAGAACTGTTAAACCAATTGTAAATATCTAAGGGGGCAACATGTGAGAAGTAGCACGTTAAGCTTTACGTATGATTCGTCACCACCACCATAGATAGTGTTATTGCGACGTAAGGTCTGCTCCCGTTGGAAAGACGAGCTGCAATTACAAAATGCAAAACAAATGGACGATGGTCTCTGTGTTTCGGAGAAAGAATTGAACAATCTATACACAGACAGAGTTACAACTTCTTCAAGAAGAGCTGCTGTCGATCCATTTATTTAAGCATGACAAAAGTAAAAAATGTTGTGTTTGTACATATTCGATCGTATTATCGTTCCTTGTATCGAAAAAACAGTGGGTTGACTGATAATGGTGTTTATTATAAAAAAAAAAATCATTTGAGAAAGAAACGTTCAAACTTGTGATATGTCATTGTGAAATGAAAACAAAAGTGGAGTTTAGACTAAAGAGAGGAAATCCGACAAGAAAATGTGAGATAGCGTTAGTGAAATCCAGTGGAAGTGAAAATGAAGAGCGAGCTAAGTAGGTTGGGAATGAATGAGAGAAGGAACAAGGTTATCAAAAAAGTACTACCAATGATTTGTGAACAACGAAATCGAAAATTTCCGGTATTTCTGATTTGAGAGAGCAAAACAAGAGAAAAAAGTTTTTTTTTTCAGATTGTTCCTCCTCTCTTACACTATTGCAAAAAAATACAAAAGAAAAAGTATGACGTATGATCGAGTGCGATAGTTGTAAGGTTGTTAAAAATTCAATTAGCGTGTGCATGTAAATATTTATGCTATATATATATATTTATACCATTACTTCTAATAAAATATATATATAGTGTAAAATACAGAAGTAATAAAAAAAGGTAAAGAGCGAAAAGAGAAAAGCCGCATCGTGAATAAGATGAGAAGAAAAGCTGTATGTGTGGTGGCTCTATCCTCGCATGACAGTCGTGTAGTATCAGATATTCCATGAATATTTGACGAGCACATCATGTTACTTTATTCAAATATTAATAATTAATTACTTATAACGTGAATAATGAAAAATGACAAAAAAATAAAAACAAACAATTAACCCGCGTCGTAAATACACATGTACACACACAAAAGAGAAAACGTACACTTATACACACGAATAAAATAAAATAAATGGAGATTTGGTTAGTTGTTCCTAAGGTTAAACGGGATCGACTATTTAAAATCGACAAGAGAATAGGCGCGCGAGTCAAGGGTTTTTTGCGGGCATACTCCCGATAAATCGTCAACGCATTAATAAGAAAATCAACCACAATTACACACTCGAGTATGAAATTCAAAAAAATAAAATGGTAATGAGAGAGTGAGAGAGAACGCCATGCTGGAATGTGAGGAATAGATAAACGGAAAATTTATTAGGATCCTGCTCCTCCACCTTCCCCACCTTATTACCCTGCTCAAATTTTTAACGTTCGTATTAAAGTGAAGCAAAAGAACACAAGTAGCATAATATTTCCCATTCCCGGATGCTCTTTCAAAGCATGGACTCCACTTACCTTTATTATATTAGTCATTTTCTTTTTGTGTTGAAGGAAAAAACAATCGATGAATTTGAATTTTTTAAATAAAATTTAAATAAAATTAAGAACATCGAAAAAAGTGAACAAAAACATGAAAATAGAATGATAATGGAAGCTGTAAGATTCATAATAGTAAAACCAACTTGATCATTACTAGTTTCTTTACTCATGATTTGTTTTTATATATGTACGTTATACATAGATAATTATGAAATAGAAGACTAAGTTATTTTATCAAGTGCCCTTGCTTTGTATTATAGTCGCGTCTGTTGACAAATCGCAGCTTTTGGGAGTACTAGAAGATGATGAAAAAAAAGAGTGATCAAAAGAGTGTATGTGCGTTACTAAGAAATAAAAAATGCGTGTGAGAGATTTGCCAGTATGGGTGAGATTATTGAATAGAGCGTGCAAATGTAAGCGATTAGAAAAAGTCATGATTGACAGAGTAAGAGAACTTGTTAAAAGAAGTGTTGTAAGTTGGTACAATAATTGTAGACACGACGTCGATGTCACAAATTTACCAACGTTATTGGCTGAAAAAAAGTGTGGACAGAGGAGAATACATACAAGTCTGAACAGTGTCTACTATTACATCCGTCGATTATACTCGATAATGCCAACACACCGATCCTTGATCCTTGTCCCATCTTTTTATTACGAAAAAAAAATATATACATACAAGGTGACAAAAATATAAGGCAACAAAAAATTCCAATTTTTACATTTTAATTATATAATTAGAATCGAGATCTCTAAAGAATATTGTGCAGTAATTTTTTTTGTTTTCTATCTTTCTCATTCATTGAAACTTTTAATTTCAATTACTTTATTACTTTGATTGACAATTCACAAATGTGAAAAAATATGTGAATAATGGATCCTGTTCAAATCATGTTTTTAAATGTTTTTATTAAAATAGGTCATTTAATTTTGACTTTCTAGCATATCGTTGTAATAAAGCAATAACTTGGAAATAGGTTTTTACCAATTTTTCGTAGAAATGTATTTGTCTTAACTGATGACTATATTATATACATATTTATAAATACATTATTAAATACTATATATAAATGTAAATATTCAGAGGACGAAAAGTAAAACAAGTTACATTCATACGTATTTGAAGAATCATCGAAGAAACCTGTGTGATATTAATTTAATTTGTAACAATGGATACTTCTCTTTTTATTTACTGAAAGTTGATTTCATTTTTTGTTTTTAATGTATAAAAGTGCATCGCATGCCAGCATATTAAATTTTTTCATTGAAATATAATTTTAAGAATAAAAATTTCATGCAAAGACTAACATAGTTTTTATTATTTTATAGTTAGTCTTTTGTACGAAAAAAAAAAAAAAAAAACAATTAGTAAGAACAGGGCCGAAAAAGGAGAATTCGGAAGTTATTGGGAAATTCTGCGCGAAAAATTAGTTTATTTAGAAAAACCAGTATTCAATTTGGAGATATTTACCAAAATTTTACTTTAAAAAATGAATGTGTTGTGGGCCAATGCACTAAATTAAAACATACATTCAAAAAACAGTCTTCTTACATTCACTGTAAATTAATTTGAGTCAATCTAAATATCGATTAAGACAACATTTTTTTTGCAAATTTTGAAATGTATAAATAGTAAAGGGGCGCGAAAAATTAATAATTTATTTTTATCCAAGAATTGAATTCCTACGTGGTTTCTTAAGTTTAAAGTCATACTCTTAACAAAAATAATCCACTTTTTTTTCAAAATTTTATCGAGTAAAAGTATATAGTGCACGTAAGACAATGTTTATGATGAATAATTCATCATTCAACTGAAAAAATTATTAAATTCACCAAGGATATTGAAGCGATTGCAAGGCTGATGTTCTCCAAAGTAGAACAATGTTAAAAATCAGTATTTTTATGCAACTTTGAAATCGTGTCAAAAAAAAAGCACATAGCGCATGCAGGTGGAAAAGATGAAGAATACTTCAGATCGTTGTACGATGATTGACACCCGAGCCGTTCTGACAACAAAGTCTATTGTTTTTGTAGATTTTCACTTTATTGAAGTTAAAAACCGATGTGCTTGATTTTTAAGGTCAATTTCGTTGTCAGTACTCAGTGTAAAATACACTACAGCTTCAGAGAACCACGCTTGGTGACAAAAAATCTCTAATGTACATAATTTCACTGATTTATATTTTTTATCTTTCGATATCTTATAAACCAATAAGCGGGATTGATGTCTATAATAGTGAATGCCAAGATACATCATCACTCCCGCAAATCGTACCCCCAAATCCACGTAACGCTCTTCTCTTTCGCACCTAATTAAAATTATGTTTTTTTTTCACAATCTAAGCTATTTTTTTCAAACTGTCCGTCTAAGGCCGCGGTCACATGGAGCGCGTAACGCGTACCGCGTAACCATTTAAGCTCATATGAGGAAGCGAGAGATTCGCGTATTTGACCTCTCTCTCACTCTCACAGGCTCAAGTGGTTACGCTTACGCGTTAGGCCGCGGTCACATGGAGCGCATAACGCGTAACCACTTAAGCCCGTGAGAGTGAGCGAGAGGTTCGCGTATTTGACCTCTCTCTTACTCTCACGGGCTTAAGTGGTTACGCTTACGCGTTACGCGGCCTAATTAATCACGTAACGCAGCAACCTCATTGGATGTACACCTGAAGTATCCAAAGGCTACGATTGGCTGGAGTCTATCCTCTTTGGCGCCCTCCACTGTGACCCATCAGCGCCCTGATCCCTGATTCAGTGGCCCAATTAGAAACAAAAAATGGTACGGATCATGGGTGTGGAATCAGTTATCAGTGGAATCCACACACTGTGCAATTGTGCATGCATGGATGATCCGATTGGATTGGCCAGTCGCCCTGAATTTCGTATTTGTCGAGCAAGTAGCAACACTAGCAACAGAGGAACAGTTCGCTGATTCGTTTCATTGCATGCATGGCATCGGGCATTGAGGCATGTGGCTGTGGCATCTCACCTCTAAAAATTAATCGTTAGATTCGTTAGTGTCTGTATGTGATGTATAGGTATGTTTGTTTATTTGTGTTGTAAAGTAAAAGCGTTCAGCCAGTTCAGTGTTATTCAGTAATCACTGATCGGTATTACTTATATTACGGAGCTCGGAGTTTTCAATGGTTTCTCAGTTTTCTCACTGAAAAATTCTCAGGCTCCTCTCTGCGCCGTCGCCGCCGCGTCTGCGGATGCAGGTCTGCAGGACGTCAATTTGTGACTTCTTCGAAAAAAACGTTAAATATATACTAGATTAGCCCGCTCCAGTCTCCTATATACCGCATCGCGGGATTCGCGGGAATGCGGGATTGCGCTGATCTCGCGCGCAGTGTGTGTTATTACTGTTATTAGTGTGTACTTAACAACTTACCCTTATACCCTAGTTCTTAGCAGGTTCTTGGTGTAGTTACTCTCAGTACTCAATGAGTAGCCTACTCATAGGAAAGTTAATACGACTTTCACTTACCTAGTAGGTAAATACCTGGAGTAGCAGTATTTAAGTACTGCTCTCTTATGTGTCACTTGTGAATCTTGTAATTTGTTACTGCATTCGCGGCTTTTGGTGTTTTTGTAGGGTTACTTTTATATATTTGCAAGAGAGTGCAACTTGCATCTGAGCTCTCACTTCATATCGTTATAGTGCGCCTTCTTGCCCTTTGAGGTTTGATCGACTCTTTTGCTCTCTTCTCGAGCGTTTGACGATTTCTCAACTCCATTATTCAGCTCCTTTCAGTGTGTACTTATAAGTTTAGTCACAAGCGATGATATTTCACTTTTGGTCTGTTACCTCAACACGGTTGATTATAATAATCGATTAGGCATTGGGTTTTGAATAAACTTTGCATCATCTCATCAGGATTCATAGAACAGTAATATTCACCAGGAATTGTTACAGAGTTGTATGCTGTTTATAAACGTAAACAGTAAAAATGGCCAAGGTACCGAAGCACAGGAGGATCAAAAGGGCTACAGTCATCATCAAAAGGTCAAGATGTGTCAACAACAGCAAAAAAACAATTAAAGCTCCCTCGTTGTGTAAGTGGTCTTCAGTTTTACATACATTTTAAAAGTCAAATTCTGTCGTGTGAAATTATAAATGTTTATTCATTATCTTTTAGTGTATCAGAAACTGAAATGCAACAATCATTCGCTGGCAAAAGCCCTAGCCCAAGAGAGACAAGAGTATCGTATGTTGTTCTCAAGAAATAATGAGCTGCTGGCCGAAGTACAAGACTTGGCCCACGCTTGTAACAAGCGTGATGTAATTATCACAATAATTTATTTACTACATTCTAATTTTGTTTTGGATTGTGATTATCAAATTACATAATTTTTTTTAGATTGTGGTTTCAAGCATTTTGAAAAGCTCCAAGGACATGATGCAGATGCTGGTAACAATGTCAGGATTTTTGACTAATGTTATCTCTTCATGTCAGGAGTTTGTGTCAAATCAAATCCCCCGTCGTGCATCGAGCAGTAACAGTGTTGGAAGTGAGATTCAGTTTCACATTACTGCTTTCCACTTGCTTAAAAAAATATTCCTTTATTTTATTTTTTTTATTTATTTATTTGTAGGAAGAGAGTCGACTAGAAGAACATCTATGAAATCACCGGCCAGAGGAGTTGTGAAGCCGATGGTGAGTGGACACACGATCACAAAACCAACAATAAACTTAAGCAGAGTCAATATGCAGAGGCTGGCACCAAACCCAAATTTAAGTATTATTGAAGAGTCGTCAACATCTGAAAGGAACTCTGATAGATCAGTTGTACGTTTATTTTCACATGTTCTTAATAGTTCAACAAACAAATTTATTTCATGTTACACCATTTGCAGCAAGAAAATAGGCACTCACGCAGTTTATCTGAGAGAATCCCAGTACCTGTAATTAGTAGTGAAGGTAAGCTATTTTATTTTAAAAATCATTAAAAAAAAAAAAAAAAAGTATCATTTTATATTCTAGATGATGACGAACGTGCAATGCTCAGGAGAAGATCAAACAGATATTCAGGAGGAAGATCATCGTCAGGACGATATTCAAAAAGAAACTCCGGTCGTTTGTCCGGGGGAGGCGTTGTTGTTGGTAGGTCGTCAAGAGAATCAATAAAGAGTCCTCGCGTCACTTTGCAAGACGTCTCCAGATATTTAACCAACAATCAAAGTATCAATGTAAGACTGGTAAGTATTTTGTGGTAATTAAAAGAATGCTTTTTTCTATTAATGCACTTGATCATTAAAATATTATTACAGTTTTCAGAAACAGCTAACGGTAATAACGTCAACGGTTCAAGTAGTTCCGAAAATATACAACCAAGTGAGCCATCGAGTCCTGAAGAGAATGATCCAGCGAACCAAGTGACTGTACATTCAGAAACTCAAGGCGATTCTGAGCCTCAAAGTTCTTCAGAGTCTGAGACTGAAAACGTTCCAGTTCAACAACTGTTGCCAAGAAAGTCGACAATGAAATCAACCAATAACAAAAGCGCTCCAAAGCGCAGTGTTAGATTTGAAAATCGTTCATTCACCAGCTATGACTCGGATGATCCTCTGGAAGGACCGAGCTGGTTGTTTGATTCATCGGTGCTGGAGGGAGATGAGGATAACAATCAGGAAAGTAACCAAGAAAATACGTCACCTAATGAGCCAAGCCACAACTCTTCCACAAATATGGAACAAAATTCGCCAGTGTCGTCTCTAAGTCCGAAGCATCGTCGTAGCTCTGGCAACTTTCGCGTGCCTGAGTTACCCAAACGATTCATCAAGCCACTAGCTGCTTCTAGCCTCAATGTTAATGATGAGTTTGATTTGTCAAATTCTAGAGCTGGTGTTGGTTTTGAGACGTCTAGCAAGTATGAACGTTATTTTAATTTTTTTTTTTTAATTTATCAAAGGTAAGATTGATCTAAAACCGCGCAACTACGTTATTCGGGGTGAAATTTTTTTTAATTTGTATCAACTCTTTTATCGCGGTTTATATCACATTCGATTCAATATTTTTGTCGATTTATTTCAATATCTGTGTTCTAAAGTTATAGTTGTGTGCACCTTTGTCAGCAAGTTGAATTTGGATGGCTTGCTTTTGATTTGTAAAAGAAAGAGTATAATTTCCTGTATAAAAAAAGTATTTATGCAACAGCTATGCAAATCATAACGGAGATGTCATCAATCAAAATGGGGAAGTCAATGATGAAGACGACGAGGACGACGAGTACGATCGTCGAAGAAATTTGTGTTTTATAACTCAGCGGCGTGGCCACATGAATGAGGATGAAGATGATGAGGACGACGATACTATGCTCATCAATATGCAGCGGCAGTTGAAGCCACAGGCAAAGTTCCAGCAACCTCAACAGCAACAGTCGCCTGAACAGTCTGAACGAATGCAATTCGACCTCAACGAACTGTTACAGCTGACGCCGTTGAAGCCTCTACTAAAAATTAAATGTACGTCCAACAACGAGTCTGTCCACCCTGAGCCTGAAGCCGAGCCAACTGTAACAGTACAGCTTACTCACAGGTACTTATTCTTTGTTTATAACGAAAAATTAATTTTATTTCGAATATTTAAATTATGGTGTGGTGGTAGGATTCCTCAAGTACCTGACGAAACGTTAACGACGAGTCGAATATCTACTGTAAAGTTGCATCAAATAGTTGTGCGTAATCAAGATGCTGAGGCCAGTGGTAGTAATGGCCAAGAAAATCGTCGATTCAGTGAACTTTCGACCAGCAGACTTAGCACAAGAATCGAATTGCCGAGACTTACGGAACTACATACAACAGTCGTTGTTGACAGCAATCAACCGAATGTGATACTACCACCTGCTGCAACAGGTGGTAGCAATAAGATGCTGGAGGTGAGAAATCATAGTGTTGAGGATAGGGTATTAAATAATAGGAAGTTTATTATAGCTGCTTTCTTCTTAATGACTTACTTTTAAATCTTTTGGTGGCAAAATATCTTGATTATACTATTTGTAATGCAGAAACGAAAGAGAGCTGCGAGGAAACAGTACGCCGAAGAAAGATATTCGGCAAGTGAGGAGGAAGTAGATACACCAAAAAAAAAGAAAAAAAAGCCTAAACAAGGCAAGAAGAATGCAAAGAACAGGGATCCGAGTTGCGCAACAGTTGTGCTTCAAAAGCTGAATGATGCAAAGCGATCGCCGTCAAAGTCGGAGCATAAGAATTCAGATGAATCTGCATCTTCTGTGTAAGTCTTATTTTGTTCTTACTGGTAAATACTCTACGAAAAAAACTTTTCAATGTGGTATTTTTTTAAAAATGTAATGCAGAAGAAGTTCTATGGTGTCGCGAGTGGATCCTTCGAGTGATTCGGAGTGTAGCAGTACTAGTAATAATAGTAGACTAACGTCCTCAAGACCAAGACGACATAAAGCTCCGAAAAATTTGCAAGAACCAAGCATCAAAAAGTAAGTACTTTTGTTACACTGAGAATTTTAGTGAAATAAAATGCATAACTATTTTTATTATTTCAGTAAACTGAGGAGATAAAGGCCAAGCACTAGCTCTTTTAAAATTGTTATCATGGCTAAGTTAAAAAAAACTTTCTATCGTTCATGATCTTCATGATTTCAATGTTGTATATAGTGTTATAGTTAGATTTCATTACGTATTTGTTTGATAAGCATTAGTGCCGAATTTTTTCGCCAAGTACCTTTTTCTATTTGAGTGGTACCCATTGAAATGAAATGAACAACCTGAGCAGTGAGTGTTCGATTAAATAATTGTATTACAACTGTTTGAAATTGAATGCTATCAAAAACAAATTTTTTTTAACCATATCAAAATTTGTAGAACAAATGAAAATTTTCTACATTTTGTAAGGAAATAGTTACTGCTACAAGTGTTTCATAAAACGATTACATAAAAATACAGTTTTTTTACTAAAAAATGTTTTTGTTTTGGAAAAAAATTACGGCCACACATATTTTGCTCAGCCTGGTAAATAGTCTATAACTTATTTATACTCTAGGTGGACAAAAACTTGTTATGTATGTAAAAGAAATTAACTCGTGCTAAATCTTCATTTGATCAAGAACTCCATTCTGTATTATTCAAGTTCAATTATTCAAATTTGAACCATTATTTTGTTACTAATGTTTTTGTTTTATTCAAAAATACTACTTCTTTTACCCTAATAACTTTAATATCGTCAATCAGCATGTAAGATCATTCAAAATCTAATTCTTGATGTTTTTTACGCTACTTATATAATCAAACTTTTGTCAATTATATCAAGAATAATGGTAAGCTTATTAACTTTTATTTTGGGCAAATTAATATTTGTATCCAATTTTATACGTAAAACAGACTGTTAATCTTTGCATAATTTTCATTATAGTCTCATTACATTACGTTAATTTTTTAAAATTAAGGTTAATTATAAGGTTTCCTCAACAAACTAAGTTTTATGATAAAAGATAAACAGTTTTATTTATGAAGTATTAATGTATAAGTCATCCACAAAAATTTTTTTTTTATAAAAAAGACAAAAAGTTTAATAAAAAAGTTTTAGTCTATATTTGTTATTTATATTGTTGCCTTCAAAATTTTAACTAGGTAATCGCATAATGAGTCTGTCATATCAGCCTGCAGACTCGCCCTATATTATGCCTAAGAGCCCGTGTAACACATATTACAGTCTACGTTCCGTAAACTATGGGTTATTAATTAATTTGTTCATTGATTGATAAAATAAATTCTGATACATTATCAAGCAAGGTTAAGATATGGTGCGTATTGTAAAAAGTGCTTGTTTCTAATAGTACACAGATCGTCATTCACAGAGAAATCGTACTCTCCCCATTAAATTTACCGGAGTAAACTTTCTTTTACATCAAATTACAGTTTACTTGTTTGTTTGGTAAGTGTAAACATATAATGCTTATAGCCCATCAGCCGCTCGTATATCAATAGATACTGATAGATACTTTATCATCATTGTGTCAACGTGTTTTTCGTATATTAGATACTTAGTATTTTTATCGTCGGATACACAAATTTTTAAGTTTAATATTTTACGAGTTTCATTTGAATCATTATTATGTGATTACAGCTAGCATTACTCAGAGAACCAATAGATCATTGGTTATTATTGATAATTATTGGTTATAATTGAGCTATTTTTAGAAGTAATGAATGATAGTCTGGAGAATGTATCTTTAAAAAATATGTATTTAAAATAATTCACTATTATTTTCATAAATCTTTAAAATTCTTCATCGATTTATTAAAATTATCACAGACGTGAACCTCGATTACCAAGTTTCCGATTGATATCTGTCACTTTTCTCCATTGTTCTCATGTAGTTTTCAGCTTGATCCTGATTGACTTTACCGCAAGTCTTAACTACGTTCACAAATTCCTCTCTCACAGCACTCGGCATATTTTTACAGCTACCAGCTAAGTAAATGTTACCATCGTTTTGTAAGAACTCCCAGCAAAGTTCACTTTGCTGGCGAATTATATGTTGTACGTATCTACAAAAGCAAAAATTGTAAAATTTGTTAATGAAAAGCCGATTCAAAAGTTAATAGTATCATGAGAACTGACTCACATTTTATCAGGTTGATCTCTAGAAAAGGCACAGAAAACCCTTAGCTTATACTTATCAACTAGCATACGAAAATCTTCTTTGCAATGATAATCTTTTTCCTTATTTCTGCATCCAAAGAAAACTAGGCACGAACTCAAATCACCATCACATACAGCCTTATCAAACAGCAGTGATCTAAATGGAGCTATTCCAGTTCCCGGTCCAACGAGAATCATTGGATTTTTGTAATCAAACTTGAAGGTTCCCTTCTGAATCCAAAATACAGTTTCATCTTCTGGCTGCAGGGACGCTAACCAGTTTGAGCAAAGCCCCAGCCTCGGCTCAATCAATTTTGTTCTGTATCGAACAACGGCGACTAATAAATGAACTTCGTCTCTGGTGGATTTTTGACTCGATGCTATACTGAAAGCTCGTGGCTTTATAGGAGTCATAATTTCAAAAAGTAACTGAATATTTAGTTTGCTCGTCGTGTAAGGAAAGTCGTTTAAAACTTCGGCAATGTTTCTTCTTGGTCTGTTGATGTAATTGAAAAGCTCTTCTTGACCAGTTGGAGTTGTGAATTCAGTTAGTTTTTCTTTTTCAAGTTCGTTTTCGCTAATTGACGCTAATGTTTGCATTGTCGATCTCTTTGGCTGGTAGCTTAGGTCCCAGTACTGTTGTGCAATTTGTCTCAATGTTAATTTTTGTCGCAAAACTACTGGTAATTTTATTTCTTTCTCTGATATTTGTATTACGACATCAGGATCAATATTAACACCATTGCTTTTTAAAATATTAAACAACTTATGCACTTGTTCATCAGAGTTCTTGGCTTTTATGTATACTATGTCACCGGGTAAATAATGCACTTCTGGAACTTTGAATTTAATCAGTCTTACATCCTGGAAGTGATCTGTAGTAGTGGTTCTAATGTTTTCTATCACTGAAGTAATTGTTAGTTTTTCATTCCTTTGGGCTTCATAAAGATAAATATCTTTTTTTAAATCCTCTATTTTTTCACCCTTAAGCACAGTTAAATTAAATCTTTGAACAATTTCATGCTCAGCAAGAACACTCTTTTTTGATAAGCCATATTGCAAACACAAGTTATCAAATACATTGTCGAGCCAAGGCCCAAAAACAGCATCAATTCCCAAATCATGCTGATCATCAGCTAGACCAATAGTAAAAAGTTCAGTAGCACCAAGCTGTATCAATCTCTTGTTTAATTTCTTGGCAGCGAAATTAAATTTTTCAAATGAACTGTCACCTAATCCTAATACAGAAAATGTCATACTACTAAGTAAGTTTGCTGGAAGACTTTTGCGTAAAAGGAACTTCCAAAAGTTTTTCATATTGACTGGTGTATCTCCTTGGCCAGCAGTTGAAACTACAAATATCATCACTCTCTCATTCACAAATTCCTCAATGGTGTAGTCATCCATTGCATCAACAGTGCTTTTTAAGCCATACCTAAAATATACATAGGTTTTTTTAATTTTGTCATTTTAAAAAGTAAGTTGATCATGGTAAATCATATAAAACAATACAAAAATGAAGAAAATAAGATAAAGAAAACAATACTACTTTGAGATGTGAATTATAAACTTTTTGGCAACATATTTGATACAAATGTATCGAGTGCTCAATGATGATGTATAATATGTAAATAATATGGATTAATGAAATAAAAAGTAAAACCTTTTGGACCGCTTCCAAATCTGTTCTGCAATGTCGTGAGCAGTTCCTGTCTCACTGCCATAGAGGATAGTGATGTTTAGTTCAGTCATGATTACAAAATAGAAATTGTGTATTATATATATCCTTTTGAAAAAAAATTGTCAAAATTATTTGAAGCCTTTTTATGTTGTTTATTGAATTGGTACTTGGTCTCTAATAGTTTAATTTCTTACACCTGATGTACATTTGCAGTAAATCTCACTGTGATGTAATGCACAGTGCATGATTATAACATAAACTATGTGCCTGTCTGATCATTGGTTCTCCTGCAAGATAAAAACATGTTAAGATGTATCCATTTCTTAAAATTTATCTGTTTGCTTGATTCAAGTAACTTGTGAGATAATAGCAAGTCAGTAGGTTGAAATTTCATGAATTATTTTTACTAGAAGTTGACCAAGATTAAAAAACAAAAACAAAAAAACTAATATCACGTCGAAGAAAAATAATCATTTTACGACATTGATGAATAAATGTAGTAAAGTACAACTCAAACGTTATATTTCTTGTTGCTAAATGTCAAGGTTAAAGCGCATGGCCAGAGCCCGTTTGGCTTTTGGCCCGTGATTATTTATAAAGGATAAAAGGGAAGAGCAGCAGAGGAACGTGCATGGTTGGTATGGTAATAGTATTTTTATATCTCATCATTCGATTGATCCACGTAATGAGTGTGCTATATTACCTGGTATGTGCATTTCAATTTCAAGTGGGTCAAACTCCGTTTTGCTGCTGTACATACCTTTTTTTCTCTCGACAATACATCAAAAAAAAAAATCTGTTGGAAATAAGAGAATTGTTTTCATCATGTAATTATTTGATTGGTTACCATTTATAATTCTAAGCTTTTTCTAACTTTGAATAAATTATTATAAATTTATCAAAAAGCACGATTTTTCTTTGATGTAGTCTAAAGTCGAAGTTTTTGTGCACTAATAATATTGAATAAAAATTAAAAATAAGTATGCGATGAAAAGTTTACGACAAAAATTTCGGTGACATGATTTGGAAAAGACTGAAAGACATCACGGATTCTTATACCTCCAATTGTCAAACAAATCCTCAGTACTCATATCATAAGTCGTAAGTAGCCAATGAAAAAGGAATAATGCGTGAGTCCTTGATAGAAATCCGCGTGCAGTAAGTATTTTTTATTATAATATATATATATGATATAAATTGTATATATGTATATAATAATATAAACCTGATGATGCGGCGGGTTATAGGAGCAGACGATCAGAACACACGTCACTGCAGGTCACTGACGTCACTAGTTATAGCAGACGCCACATACACGTGCATGCAGATTGCAGCTTCCCTGTTTTCTTTTATCTCCTCGAGGATCTGCCATCAAACTGATCAAACTGCAATCGACCAGCGCATATTATCCCCAATACTAAATAGCAACAAGCAAGTTGCCGTAATTTAAAAAAAAAAAAAAAAAAAATATATAATCATTACCTCGCCGTATCTAATTTTTCTGATCAATCAACAAGCTTTCTAAGAACTCTCGGCAGTTGCAAAAGATATCACTTTTGAAACAAACAAAAAAATATTTGCTTTTCCAACTTTTTTTTTCGACAGTTTACTTTTTCGTCGAAACATCAATCAAATTCTTGATATTTTCCACAATTATCGTGCAACAACAAAAAACACTCCGTTCTTTGCACAAATTTTTTGGAAACACTTTCCAAAGACGAGTATATGCATGAGAATTGAGAATTGAAAAACGATTGTCAATCGTCGTGCGTACTTACTCGCGTACCTAACTCGTAACTCGTAACTCTTGTAATACTATATAAGTCGCGTTCGCGAGGAAAATCTCAAGCTCGCGCACAGCAGCGTTCCCTTCCCCTCTTTTGTTGTTCCCCTCTCTCACCTCGACCCCCACTGCACGAAGTCTTTGCTTTTTAGAATCCCACAGACCCGCACTCAGTGTCAGTCAGTCGCCGTCGTCGTGTTTGCTTTGTGAAGCGATATATCAGCCGCAGAGCTGGGCTGCAGGGCGACGGGTCGGTTATCCTGGTGCAGCAGCAGCTGACGGTGTGCGTCGTCACTCGTCACCGCCTGCAAGACAGCTCAGGCATGCGAGGAAGTTTGATGGGGCCGTTTTTGGTGTTGTTTTGAAGCGCGACGACGGTGTTGTTGTTGTTGTTGTTTTCGGGGTTGTTGTTGTGGTGTGTTCGTGCGCGAGCTAACGGAGTCTGCGGCTGGGACTGTTTGGACCATCCGTCAATCAGCTATACAACACATGCCAGGATTGCCAGGTACTTGTATACATGTTGTACACAAGTTAGCAGCGATGCCCGCAGCCGCTATCGTTCCCAGGACAAGCGAAGACAGCAGCGGCAGCAGGACGTCGTCGAGGACGGGGATGGTGGGGAAGACCAGCAGCAGCTCGAAGTCCACGCAGTGTATGTATTTGTAGAAGAGACGGAGAGAGAAAAAAAAAAACGTAACGGAGCCAGGAGATAGCTGCTTGCTTGTGCGCGGAGGAGAGGAGAAAGCCAAGACCCAAGACGACGAGGACGACGAGGACGACGAGGACGACGTGGTACGTGTATATGTTGTGTGTGTACTTACGTTTTATTTCTGTGCTATCTTTTTCTTCTCTCTTGCTCGTTATTTTTTTTTGCCTATTCTACCTCTGATTCTACTTGCATGAGTAGTCAGAGGAGTAGTTGTACTTATGCTCAGCGTGTTTATGATGATGATGATGATAATGATGATGATGATGATGATGGTCTATATTATCAGGTTGGGCTGTTAGACTTGTGAAAATGTGTTTTGTGTATGTATGTACACATTTCATTTGCATTATGTATTATAGTATGTAGAGAAAGAGAGAGAGTTGGCTGCTATGCTGGCTTTCGATGATATTGAGAGGAAGAAAGTGCGACCTGGAGTTACAGGAGGGGAAGGAGAGACTCATCTTTTTTTTTTTGCTTTTTTCCTGCACGTATAAAAATGATGTACGTGAGATAGAGAGACAGCCAGACATGGTGCTAGGCCAGCAGTTTTTCTCCCTTTTTTTTTCTCTTTTCTATTGGGTATTCTCTGCTTTTTTATTTTCATCATCGAAGCACCCCCCCCATCGAGTCCCTTTCTTATTCCATGCTACCCTCAGCACCCCCCCATCGAGTCCCTTTCTTATTCCATGCTACCCTCAGCACCCTTTCCTTTCTTTAACCTGTCATGTCATGTCTCTCTCTTTCTTTCTCTTCTATTGTCGTATTTTATTTTCTTTTTCTGTACAGTCTATACCTAGACGTTGTAGCTTCTCTTGCTCTTTCTTTTTTTGGCTCTTTTGCTCGCTTGGCAGGCAATCCGGGTGTCCCTCTATCTCCGTTACTTGTGTGCATGAAATTCGTGATTCGTGACACGAGCAAATGGAGCAAGAGTATAAGAGCGACGACGAGAACGCACCAATACGGAGTGTCCCGTGCCAGCACACAGCACACACTAGCAGGCCAAGCACCACCACTACCAGCAGTCCAGCATTAATATACCAACTATCAACAGTAGTGTTACATGTATGTGTTGTTTGTGTTGTTCTGCTGTAGCTGTACTGTACTTGTGGGAGATAATTGTGATTCTTGTGAACGTGTATATAATAGTGTGTATTTCTATTTTATCCGTATATGTGTAACTGTAGATGTTGTTTAGTGTTTGCTAAGTGATTTACAAGTACTTGTGAACTATATTTTATAATGGGATGAGTTTATAGTCTCTTGGACAACACACAGGCTTTTTGGACTAATAGGGGTTGCATGTGTAATTTTTACTGTGTGCTGGGTTATTTTATGTAAGTTTTAGTTAGTGGAAGAAAATAGTTTGAGGTTTGCGTTGTACAGATATCTTTTCCTATGACATTTATGCAAAATTACAATGTCAAGGGTCTTTTTCAAAATCAACTGGATTTCATGTAAATCAATTACACAGAAATACATTTACAACTTAATAGGATTTACTGCTATGTATGAAATGCATCTAAAGTAGTTCTGTTATGTTCTGGTTCCAAAAGTAGGACAATGGTTCTAGAGCAAATAAATGAACGAACTTTCGTTGAAATTATCCACGTTTTTTTGTTATAATGCATACAAAAATGTTTAACCTTTTTAGTTAGTTTCTTGTGACTTCTTCATAAAGTCTCATTGGATACTTTAACTTCATTAGCATTATTGGACTGATAAATAATGAACACGATTACCATAAAGTCTAGTATAGGTATCATTACAAATAGAGTGATTTTATAATAGTGCCAATGTAACAATTATTGGGTATTTTGGTTTGGAATGTTTGGATTACTGGTAATATTTTTGTTATTGTTATTTTCATATCGGAGGTTTAAGAAAAACAGATAACTATTTTGCCTTAAGAATATAAGACCACCAAGAGCAAAAGCAATTTGATTGGATAACCACTATTTATTAGTAAAACTCGGATTTCTTACATCAGGTAATATTATATGCTCCAAATTGTCAGTGATAATAAATCGTTCTTTCAATCAATTTAAAAAATACTACCTATAAAAAAATACAAAACGTAATATGGTGGGTATTTTAACAACAAAGAAAATAGTCTTACCTTCAATGAAAATGTATATGTAAATAAAATAATAATAACCTGCACATTACAACAGAAAGGTTAGAGTGCAATCACGATTTTTTTTTCATAGTAATGTTAATACAGAATTATTAAAAAACACATAATTGCGTCCAAAAATGTATTTTTAAAATTTTTCGTAATTCTTTAATTTATGTAAACGAAATACATAAGAATTGTTTGAAAAAAATAATAAAGTTGCTGCTTTGTTAATTTTAAATTTTCTATTTTAAACTGTATTGATTATCAATATTATTATTTGTATGTTTCAGGTTAGATAGTTGCTGGTACACACAGACACGAAAAAAGAGTCAACACCACTATGATCTCTGCACAGAAAAATGTCCCATGATGTATGCTCCGTTACATAACAAACCTAAGATTCAAGCACTCCTATTAGAAAAACTTTTGCCAAAGTTTTCATGGTATAGATTATGTCGAGTCTTTTTTAAATCAAAAGAAAAAACATAAGTTTTAATATTCCTGCATCTGTTACTATTATCTATGATCTGAGAGTTGTTTTAAGGCACAGGAAACAACTTGAAGGTACATTAGAATCAAATTTTCCGTTGCATAATTTTTTGTAACATCATGTTTAGAAAATTACGGTAAAAATAATGCATCATAAATTTTTCAGACTGTAGAGATCACGCATTAAAAAGAGCGTCATTCAGGGAAAATGAATAGTCGCCCCTGTGAGCCAGAGTCGAAGTGGACCTGTGAATACTGCACTTATGAGAACTGGCCATCGTCACTAAAATGTACAATGTGCAGAGGTGCCAAACCGCTCCTAGGAGAAGATATTTATCGGTTACGAGATCCGAGTCCGCAGAGATCTGCCTCTAACGTAGCTTCGGGTCCCGTACCACCAGCTAGTGATTCATATAATTTAGGTAAGAAACATTTCCATATCTTAAAGATGATTTTTTTTTTTTTTTTTTTCATCGAAAATGGTCAATCGCATCTTCGCGCTTTCAGGTTCGCAAAATTACAGTCAAAATGTACCACCAGACGGCAAATGGTACTGCGAAGCGTGCACCTATCTAAACTACCAGAACGCGACGCGCTGCACGCAGTGTGCCAGTCGGAGATCCCCAAACACAACAACAGCCACAACGCCCCAACACAATCAGTCGATCGTAGCGTCGAATCTTCACGAGCAGCTTGCCCCCTTGAGACTCAGCGACCCATCACCGCCACCGTCTAACGCGCAACCTCAGGTAAATAATAGAGCTTGCATGGATTTCCAAAATCCTCATCCTTTTACGTGATAAAACAACATATCAATACACGAATGTCGTCAACTGATTTCCTAATGGCCCTTTGACAGGCAAATATGAACCAGCTGCCGGATAAGTGGTGTTGTGCTACCTGTACTTACGAAAACTGGCCCAAGTCGATCAAGTGCGTGATGTGCGCCCATCAGAGGGAGAGGGAACGGGCACGCGAGAAGACGAACATGGTGAACTCGAGTCTTATATGCCCGAGTCCTGAGCGGGACCTCCATCACAATCACCCGCAGCGGGGTCTACCCTCACCACCCCACACGCCCTACATACACCAAGCACAGCGCGACGAAAATATGGCGATAGCTAGGCGGTAAGTGTGCTCATATAGATACGCAATCTTGTGTATTAAAATTACGCCGAATGAATGACGTGGGAAAATACGTCGAACTTTCGCAGGAGTTCTCAAAGGTACGACAGCAGAAACGACAGTCTTCCTACACCGCAGTCTCCTAATAATTGCGATTACGAACGCAGGCTAAAGCAGCAAAGACGCCAGATGGACTGGTGCTGGCTGAATGCCTGCCTTGGTATTGTCGAGGGCGACAATGCGCCCGTCGAGGCTTACCTGGCCAGCGGCGGCGACCCGACCCGTCAGTTAACGCATTCCGAGGTCTCAGTACTGAATAGAAACAGTGCTTTTGACATAGGACACACCTTAGTTCATTTAGCTATTAGGTGAGTAATTCCTCCTTCTCCCCCCTACTCCCACATGGTTCTATAAATATTTTTTCATTCTACTTTTTCGTCTCATTCACGTGTGTGAATCATCCGCTCTCAAGCGCCTCTTGTTAAAAATGTTTACAAACAAACGCTTTCTTTTCGAGTCCTCGATTCTTTAAACGCTCGCGCTTGTGTGCTATACGTGCACGTGCGTCCGGTGTCATGCGGAACATGTAAAAATAAACGCTGTTAGCTATGCATTTGTGTCGTAATCGTGTCTTTTGCGCGTTATCTATTCAAGAAAAACGAAAATCGCACAATGAAAGCTACCTTTCTCATTTAAATGCCAGTGCGGATATTTATACGTTTTTCAAGGTTCCTCTCTCGCGTTGCTGCTGCGATAATTCCTTTGGAGCACTTCCAAAAATGCACGCTCAACTGGCCAACCTCTTCACCTCCTCTCTCGCTCTCTCTCTCTCTCTCTCTCTCTCTCTCTCTCTCTCTCTCTCTCTCTCCTCTCTCTCTTTCCTATACACGTGCGTGCTCCGAATTTCCCCCGAAATCGAGGCATTGACCTAGAAAGTCCTGCGTAAACACTACCAAAGAGAACGAACAGCCGCAGAAGCAGAAGCTTGAGGACTGTTTATTTTGTTCCTCCCTCCGTAATACTGAAAAGATGAATCAGATCGAGATTCCATCTATTTTACTTGCTATTAGATGAAAAAATTCATACTTTTACGAATCTCATCCGCAATTATTGATTATTCAGATGAGCAATAAAATTTACGATGTGACTTTGTGATCTGCTCGGAAGGTTTCAAAGGGAAGATATACTAGCAACGTTGTTGGCTCAAATCGAGGGTTCCGGTTCGGGTGTCAAGCGAGTACCAAGCTACGTGGCGCCCGATCTGGCTGCCCAGATTCGCCGGCACGTCAGCAACAGCATCCGCATGCGAAAAGGTTCGTTTCCCTGCTATTTCGTCACCGAGTTTGCGACCTTCACTCTGCCAGCCGAGGTAATTATAGCTTGTATACAAAAAATATCTATACCGATATCTTATACGCACGTGAAAGCATTTGTACTGTTAAAATTCTATTTATAAATTATAATTTAAGGTCGAAGATCTGCCGAGTATCGTGCAGGAGCAGATGCTGGAGGAACTGCTGGATCGGGAGGCGCAGCAGCAATTGGAGGGTGGATGCGGCGAGCCACCTGCCTTGAACTGGTCCCTGGAAATCACCGAGCGCGTGGGTAGTCGGTTGCACGCTCTGTGGAACCGGTCGGCCGGAGACTGTCTCCTTGATTCCGTCATGCAGGCTACGTGGGGTGTCTTTGATAGGGACAACGCGTTAAGACGAGCGCTCGCCGATACCCTTCAGCAAGCGGGTCAATTGTAAGCTGTTTTTTTTTTTCCACCCTTATTGTAGAAAGAGACATTTAATGTTACTGTCAACATTGTCTTGCAGTTTCTATCTTCGCTGGCGGGAATACGAGGCGTCGCATGCCTCCAGAATGTTAGATTTCACCCTCGAGGAGACGCAATGGCAGGAAGACTGGGAAAATCTGCTAACGACAGCTGCTCAGCCCGGAAGCGCTCTAGAACAGCTGCACGTATTCGCCATGGCTCACATTTTGAGAAGACCCATAATAGTTTACGGAGTCAAATACGTCAAAAGTTTTCGTGGTGAAGATATTGGTAGGACGACGAGTTTTATTTGAAAATTACATCGAGTAAAACTTGAAGTTAAAGTTAAAAAAAAAAAATATCTATATTTCAGGTTACGCAAGATTCGAGGGTGTGTATCTGCCGCTGTTGTGGGAGCCGTCCTTCTGTATCCGCTCGCCGATAGCATTGGGCTACACTCGTGGTCACTTCACAGCACTTGTACCTATCGAGCCTTATGCTCCGTCGCGTCCACCTATGCCGTCGCATCAGGGAGGCGGCAACAGTCCAATACAACAGCTGCAGATACAGACGACCTTTATGCCCCTTGTTGACCGCGAGCACAAGCTCCTGCCCATTCACTTCCTCGGTCCCGAAGAAATAGGCAGGGAAGAGACGATACTCAAACAGTGGTTAGACGTGTGCACGACTGAGGGCGGGACACTTGTGGCACAGCAAAAACTGCACAAGAGGCCGCTACTCGTGGCCCAGATGCTCGAGGAGTGGCTCAATCATTACAGAAGACTAGCGTGAGTACTACATACAATCAAGGTTATTATGATTTGGCTCTTCAGGTGGTCGTAAATTTTCAAAGGAAAAACGCTTCCAATACATTTGCTTACCTTGTACATGTCATTTTCAACATGTAAGCTTATGTTGACACTCGTAAATGAAATATAGCAATGAGTGGTAATTCTTCAAGCATATGCCGGATAAGTACTTTTAGCTATTCAGAAAAATATGTGATATGTCTTTTAAATTCTTCAAACTACTTTTCTTACAAAATTAATAAATGACTTTTTTACAACTTTTGACGGAATTATTAACAAATTAATTTTGCTTTTTTGAACATTTGTGGCTACTTCAAAATTTGCATTGGGCATTGATTTATAAACATACTAATATTATAGTACTTGGTAGCAATAGTAGTGTATTATTGTAATTGTGAATTAAATTTAAAAATAGACAATTTTCATAATAAAGTGTTTTGAACTTTACGGAACGCTTTTTGTTTCCTCTCTATTTTATTTTCTCTGTTTTACTCATTTCCCTGTGCAAACTCAGTCTCGAGTCATTAGAATAATCGTGAAATTTTCGTTTTACAGTCAAACATACGAAGCACCATTTTCAAGGACAGTTGCTCTGCAGGATTATAGCAGTGACGGCGACTCTGAGGATGAGTGATGCGGTAGTTGAAAAACAAGGAAGAATGGAAAACATATAAATTAAAATTACTGAGCCAACGTGGATGAACATCCATTTGCAAAACTTGTTTTGTGGATTTTTCCATTCGATTCGTTCTGATCTCGGAAAAGGAAAAATAAAAAAATTGTTGGAAAGTTGGCTATGCCCTGCAAAATGTTGCTGATAAAGAAATCAAGTTCCGAATTCGTTAGCTACAAGTCTATGTACATTATTGATAAGAAATTCTCGGAAGCCTATCCAGTAATCTGCTTCATCGATACTCTGATTTCTTTCCGGCTCACTGAAGCAGCATTTTCATCAAACCATGTAATTACATACTGACGATACCTCGAGTGTACATGATAACTACACGCGAGAAAAATCATGTTCATTTTTTTAAGTCAGCAAGAACTGCAGATTTATAACAAAAGACTTATTATTTTTGCAGTACTTCGTATTTTGTGATTAAATCGAAGTGATTTCCTTCAGAGGTAATTGTCATTGTCATATACCTTCCTAGTATCATTGCACAAACATCACATGGTAATGTAAAAATCAGTTATTAAAGCAGCATGAAATATTTGATGAAATAGATTTCTGGATATAGTGTATATTAAATTACGTACCTAGTGATATAAATTTCGAATCTCTGTTGATTCGTATTGTTAGTTGTGCATCAAATAATTTTCAAATGATAATATTTATTAACTTTTTGACTCCGCGTGTCGAGCTGTGTCTGTATGAAAAAAAATATACATACATGTATGAATGATTGAGTGAGTGCGTGCATAAGTGGAAATGTATGAAAGTTTCTTATATTTTGCTTTATGTAGTTTAGATTAAAAAAAAAAAGTATGATTAAAAATACGAAAATAATTATGCGGTTGAGGTTAAATAAAAAATAATATAATTCCAATATGGACGTCGGTGCTGCTAAAAGTAAATTAAATCTTAGTCGCAAGATTTGCAAATTATAAATTTTATTCTTTTTATCCCTGAATGTGGTGGGTGTTTATACGATTTTGTGATGAGTTTGAGTTGTGTATAATCTTTTTACATTGCCTTTTCTTCAGATCGAGCCCGTGACTAAGACATGTTTTTGTTGTTGTCCAATATTCAGCTAAATTAATCGTACACACTATGTAGAGGCTTGGAAGAACGTAATTGAATTTTTTTTTATCCACTACAATGCGAACTTTTAGTTAAGGAGTATATTAATTATACGCACGTCGAGCAAGATATATTTGTTGCCTTTATTATATTTATTTGATGGTTAAACGTGGTATAAAATATATTGTTATAATAAGCAAGAATATTATTCCTATAAAATTTTATTCGAATTCAAAAATATTTATTTTTATTCATTTTTGTGTATATTTTTGTGTACATTTTTTTAATTTTATTGCCTTTGAAAATGGAATTTAAAGATATTAAAAATTATTTTTTTAGAAAAAACTGCAGTTTCTCCTTTTTCGATTCCACGTGAACTAAACGTGGTTACTGTTTCTCATACACATTGAACATCTTGTTGTCAGCGCTCCTTGTTAAAAGTTAGCTTTAAGAAAATGAAAATATCCAAACAAAAGTAAAAACTAAAAAATCATAAACAACGATGTCGTACGTACGACCCAAAGCGAATTATATGTATTTACAAAAAACTTAAAAGTGAAGATGTTTAAAAAGATCATCAAAGTACTTCTGTCTAATTACATTCAGCACTGAAAAAAGCTTTAGAGACATTTATTTGAAATAAAGCGGTATAGGCCAGAGGGGTGCGGCTAAAGAGTCGCGCCTATGTAAATTAGCTTAAAAAACTTTTATGAAAAGAAAAAAATTCGTTCGTGTATGAAAAAAAAAAAAAAAAGATAAAATACATGTAAAATGTAGGATGATTATGTGTTTGCAGTGAAATAATCGCTCGGCCAAATGATTAAAACCCTAATCAAAAGAGTACAAAAAATTCTAAGATGCAGTCCCTTTATTTGCGATATGTTTGATTGTATATCGCTTACGTATTTAGTCTTTGTTTCCATCTTGGGCCGAGTCACGACGTTTACTCATTATTGTAAAAGTTTGAAAAAATTCACGTCTTATTTATATATTAGTTTTTTAAACCAGTGATACATATTTAGCTTAAAAAAATTATAAAATATAAAAGAGTAAAAATTTTTTTTTTTTAGCGAAATAAATATACTTATGTGCAATCCAGTAGGTTTTATAAATGGTATCTATCATTAATTAATAAAACCATCTAAAAAATCAATGAAATTGTGAATGCGAATATAGTCCGCTGTCGTGCCTCGACTGTAAAAAAAATCAACGTAGCCTCTAGTCCTTTAGCGCTATTATCATTTTTAAATTTTTTTTCAATCACACAATATTGTGATCTTACTGCGTGATTTCGGTATAGGGTAGGGTACGAGGGAAAAGAAAAGTTGAAGATAGAAAATATAAGAAAAAATATGTGTATGTATATATATATAATGTACTCTGTACTGTAGAAACATGAAAAAAGTTTATAACGACAGATTTTGCGTCCTCTCTTTTTTGTTTTCTTTCAATGACACTCACTCTCTACTTTTTTTATATTTGAAAAATCCAAGTTTAATTGATGAAAAAATTTGTATAAAATAGTATGCCTTGTATGCTGTGGCATGAACAACTTTTTCTGGTTGAAAAACAAAAAAAAATAGTTCAGACCCTGAGCGATTATTAAAACGAGTGACAGCGAAAAAGTTGTGAATTACACTATAATATACGATATTACGATTAGAATAATGAGAAAAAGTTATTGTCCGGTTGATTCAATGTTTTTCTCGTGCGCAGCCGCGCTGCCACGCGTGTTCGTTTTTTGTGTCTGGCAAGCGCGACTCGCCTGCCACACGTCGATTATAAAATACAAAAGAAAAAAAAAACAAATGGTTTTAACAAATTAAAATAACAAAAAAAAACAGACGTTTAATCAAGAAGCTGATAGAAATTTATATTAATATAGAAAATATATGAAAATGGATTATATCAATGTAAAATAATATTGAGGGACAATTGAATGATATATTATTATACTGATCGACAAAAATTCACTTGGACGAGAACACCAAAGCGTGAGGTGTTTCAAACTGTCACAGTTGGTAGAAGAAAAAAAAGAAGAAAACAAAGAGGAAAATTGAATTACTCGCATAATGTTGATTTTATTGCTGTAAAGTATAAAGAAAAGAAGTGAAAGTGAAAAAAACAAGTAGTGTTTACAATTTATTGTAATTGAAAGTCACTATACATATGGTAACTTTTTATCCGATTTTCACGTAGTGCACACCTATTTATACACCCTCAAACACCACCCTCGCACCCTGAAAAGTAATTTGTTTATTTTTTAAAATTAATTTAAAAGATCCTTAAATACTATTGAAATGATTCTGGAATATAGTTCCTTCCACGAATAGATTGATCAGATTAGAAAATTTTAAAAGTAATTTTGGTGAAGAAATTTTTAAATTAAAAAATGTACCAAATACATCCTGTACAACTTGGTATATCTTGTTAAAATTTGTTTGCCTTTTCACGCCAAGTCTTAAGAAAATGTTTGTTTGTAAGGAGCTCTTACGGGAATGGACCAAAAGATTTTTACGAAATTTACAGTTTTCCTTGTAGTTTTGAGCACAGTATTATAGTTACCTTTCATCAAGCGCATTTCTGTTTTCTCAGCTGGCTTTAAAAAAGAGTATCCAAGCTGATCTCAGTCAAGTCTCTTTCCTTTCATTCCTTTTTACGCACAGCAACATTAAAAATGGCCACATCGATGATTTCTTTTATTTCCAAGCTATATGACCCACACATTTGTTGTTGCACGTTACAATGTACTACTCAAGACTGTACAAAGCGATAAGAAAACGATGACACGTCGCGTCTCACAGAGCACTCGCAGCGGAATAAAAAAAAAAAAAATCCCACTTGCGTCGTCATGATTCCCCTCTCCCCCCCTCTTCGATGGATTCGAACGCGGCGCAAGTTTCGCGCCCAGCGGCCGCCATCTTGCAAGCTCGCCTCGAAACAGTTACAGTTTAACAGTTGAAACGCGGCGCGCGCGCGGGGGTGCCTCATCCCTCCGGTAAGCTTCGACGTCGGAAGAATACACGCACACCGGACTACAAGATTAGTTCCTCCTCCGCATTCATGAATAATAAAAGCCGCCACCGCCGTACAGCGCGTCGAAACAAAGAAACAGGCAACCATCCCGATTCCTCGTACGTACACATCCGTTGATCCTCCGTCGTCGCGTGGCTGGTCTTGTGGTTGTGCACCGCGCGCCCGGCGGCCACCCCCGCTGTTGCGTTTTGTTGGTTGACGGGTGACGGGATACAAGCTAGCTCCCCGATAGTGCGCGCGACTGTGACGTTCTTTGTTGTCGTTCTCCGCCCGCGAGTGCCATCCTCATCGCGGCAGCCAGGGACTGGCGACGCGCGTGTTTTCATTACTCTCGGGATGTTGCGCAACGATGGCGGAGGGTGGACGCGAGAGAGCATCACCCGTCGCCCCGCGATCGCGCGAGGATACGCGAGCAGTGGGCGGTAAGCCGAGAGGAGTATGCACGATGAGCAGCAGTACGGTCCGGATGGCCGCGGTTCTTCGATTCGCCGGCCTCGAGCACGGTTGACCGTTGCAGCTGGACTGCCGTGCGAAGACGCGCGAAGAACAACAATCAGCATCGAGAGCCAAGAGCAGCAGTCGCGAGGATGAGGCTGAAAATCGCCAAGTCCCTGCTGGTCCTCGTTCTCCTGGCCAACCTCGTCATCTGGTACAGACTGTGGCGGCTCTTCGCGGCCGAGCAGCCGCGCGATCCCCTCCTCGAGCCCGGCCAGGCCGACTCGGACGTACCGCAGCAGCAGCAGCAGAGGCTCCACCGGCGCCTGGCCAAACTCGTCACCGTCGTCCTCCGGCAGTTCGAGAGCTTCGAGAACGAGCTCGCCGGCACCGTCGGACTCCTCCTCGGCGCCTTTCCCGCCATCAGCGTCGTCATCGTCTGCGACGAGTTCCTGTACCCGCCCCTCGAGCTCGACTTTGGCAACGAGAGCCTGCGCAACGTTCGTCTCGTCAATCTGCGGCCGAGCTTCAACAGGTCGCTCGAGGATAGGAGCCCCCTGAGCTACGTCGCCACGAGGTTCGTCGCCTTCGTGCCCGACGCCACAAGACTGACGGCCAAGCAGACCCTGCAGGTTCGTCCCGTTTTACGTAAATATTTGCATTTGAAACGATCATATAATAATAATACGTCCGTTGTTGTTGTTGTTGCTTGCGCAGGAGGCCGTTAACCGAGCCGGCAAGCTTGGCCTGGTGGCCGTGCCGGTCGGCAAGAGTCCCCTGGACTGTCTGAGCGTCAGGTTGAGGGTGAAGGAGTGGAGCGTCAGAGTCACGAAAGCCACCGGCACGGAGTGCGACGCCGTCGCGGGAAAACACGTGACCGTAGCCGACGTCGGGCTGCTCAAGAGGCTCACCGACCCTTTTCTCGTGCCCTTCACCGATGCCCTGTACCTCCAGACGACGGCCCTCGGGATCAAGGTATGTACGCGAGCCTTTGTTTCTGTTACTCAAAACAAAAGAAAGACAACCTACTTTCATCAGGTGAACATACTGAAAAACCTGCACTTCAACGACGGTCGGCCCCTGTACCGCAGCCAGCAGGCCCAGTGGAGGCTGCAGCAGCTGCACAGGAGCCGCGAGCGCGCGATGTACGAGACGCTGGGGATAAAAAAGGTGACGCGCAGCTCGAGCAACGTCGAGTGGTACGGCTGCACGCGGGAGACGAGCCGCTGTTTCGGCTCGGTGGTCAACGGCGTGCCGTCCTACATCTACCAGAATCGCTTCACGCCGCCCTGCTGTCTGGCCGGTTTGCGCAGAGTGGCCCATCACGTCTTCGACAAACTCGAGGAGGTGGGTATAAGGTACTGGCTCGAGGCCGGCTCGCTCCTCGGGGCCATGCGCAACGGGGACATTCTCTCCTGGGATCACGAAGTCGTGGTCGGCTTCAACAGGGACGATCTCGGCAGGTCGCCCTGGCTGGTCAAGGCCAGGAACAAGGCCGTCGTCGATAATCACGGCTACGTGTGGGAAAAGGCCACGGAGGGGGAATTCTTCAAGGTGCAGTACTCGAAGGTCAACAGGCTGCACGTGAACCTGTTGCCGTTCTACGCGAAGAACGGCACGATGACCAAGGACGCGTGGTTCCTGAAGAACCGCGATTTTCCGGAGCAGTTCTTGCACCCGATGTCGAGCATCGAGTTCGCCGGCCGGCACGTGCCGTGTCCGAACAACATCAGAGACTTTTTGGAGATCAAGTACTACAAGGGGGTGTTCGAGAATCCGGAGCTGCCGGACAAGCTTTCGCTCGATTAGGGGAAAGGCGTACCCACATTGTCTTCGTGACTCTGTTATCGTCATCGTTTATCAAAAATTTTTTTTTTTTCATTTTGAACGAGCAAGCGAGAGTTTTGTAAGACTCTTTTTTTTTTTCTTTCTCAGCAATCGTCCTTGTAGCGATCGAAAAAAAAAAGAAATATCCTTGATGTAATGATAATTATTATCGAGCTTGTGTGCGAATCTCGTTCGAATTGTGTAGATACGATGTGTATCAGGGGTCCCCAAAACTGATAGAATTACCGTCAGATCACCATGCTAAAATTTTTTTGTTATGGCAAGCTGACCGTCATTCTATCACTTCTGAGAGCCCTGATGTGTATATGTACCAATACAACATTACTGTGTAGCAGGGTACAATCGATACATATTTATACATATATATTTTTCGGATGACAGACTTAGGCGGCATTGAAATTTGTGACCCCAAGATTGGAAATATTGACGGTGTTTTGTAAATTTGAATTTTTAATCATTGGTACAAAAGAATTTAATGCCAAATGAAGATAGAGGCTACTAATGCGTGAAAAAAACGTCCACTGATTTTTCGGGATTTCGAATATTTTTTATTCCCCTTTTTGTATATTCGTTAGTTGTTGCGTACTTTTTCTAGAGAACGGAATTGCGAGCTGTGATTGAATAAAAAAAAAAAAAAAATGTTTTCGAATTCTTTGCCAATGACGAAAGAATCTTAGATATTTAACGTAGACTTTAAACTTGATTTGTAAATTATGATGCACCTCATTCGGTCGCTTGAATTAATGGCTGGAACATTGGGAGGTATTATATGGCTTGTGGATCTGAAAAAGTATTATACTTATATCTCACTTGGGCGTTGTAAAATCAAATCATAAAGATATTCGGAAAATTGACAATAGTTATTTTGCGGCGTGTGAAATAAGTAGCAAGGATTTATCTGCAGTCTATCGACGTTCGTAAGATAAGAAGGAGAAAAAAATTGAAAAACAATAAAAGCATAAAATTAGTGCCAAAAGTAAGTCACTTAATGTAATTAAATGAACTAATAAATCTATTAAGAATGTTATTGTTGACGAGATAGAGCGAGATAAGTTATTGTTGATTCATCGGTAAGGAGAGAGGGCGTGTGAAAATTCATTGAATTTCGCTTTATTGTTAGTCGTTGGTAATATTTATGTCCTTGGGCGGAACCAAAACGGGAGGCTCGCGCACAAAACTCAACAGTTTTTCCAGTTTAGCTATTTCCAGGTCGTCCTGCGACATGTTGGCCTGTTTTTTCGTCGGCTTTGTTTTTTGCCTCAGATTCGGGGATAACTTCATGGCGTTTATCGTTCCTCTGGAACAAAAATAAAATTTCCCGTTTTCCAAATAAGTTTGCGTGTCTTTGAGCACAAATTTTTGTTATCTTTCTTTACCAGTCATATGTAATTGCATAAGAGAATATTGCGCGTGAAGAATACAATACCTCGTAAGTACTTGTAATAAAAACCCAAGAATGCAAACGATTTTTCTTCATATTTACAATCATTTTTTACTCGATGTTTAAGAATTTAGAAACATTTATATAAGCATAACGTAACAACAAGACGAGACTTTTTGTGTCTTTTCACACATCGCTAATCGTATTTTACAGCTGAAAAAAAAAAGTTGTTGAGAAACCGTAGCTTAGATTATATATAGTTCGTCATTTCACACGATTAATTACTAATAATGGAAGATCAAACGTAGATTCGGCGAAAAATACTTTGTTTAGCAAAATCTTTCGAAGAAAGTATACTACTAATTGTATTCGTAAACTCTAAATAATAATTCTTTTTCTAAACGTTTAACCGTCAATTGTCAATTAATTCCTCAAAATCTTATATTGTACATATGTATACGCACAAAAAAAGGTATAAAATACCTACTTGTCATCGCCAACGATGATGAACGGCATGGTGTGATTGAAGGCAAGCCTCGTCAGTTTGCTGCGACGCTTGTTGACGACCGCCTGGCTGCAGATGGGCCGGTACTTGTTTATATTGAGATCGAAGACGGTGAGCTTTCCGTCGTCCGAGACGCACGCTAGCACAGTCGAGCTGTACGGCGCCCACTGGACGTCGCCGATCGGCACACCCAGGTCGAACATGAACAGCGACTCTCTGATTCAGGAGCCACCGGCGTGTTTTTATTTCTTGTTTTTTTGTCAATTGTCCCCCCCTCTACTGTACAGTTTTAAGCGCGCCCGACCAAACTCGGGTTGTACTACTCGGCGAGCACGAATCAACGTTATATATGTCTTATTGTCCGCTGCGAGAGAAAACTCTGTAATATATACGTGCGACCGATTGCTATTTTTTTTTTTTTTTTTTTTTTTTTTTTTTTTTTTTTTTTTTTTTTTTTTTTTATTTTTTTTTTCGTCGATCGTGAATATAGTTGTAACGACGACGATCGATCACTGTACAGACTGTGTATTATTATTTGAAATAAAAATCTTCTTCCACCATATTACGGCGTCCGTCGATGAATGAAAAAAAAAAAAAAAAAAAGAAACCGAGAAAATACTCAACGGCCTGTCGTCCTCCCAGATCTTGACCCTCCAGTCGCTCGAGCAGCTGGCGAAGATGCTCGAGTTGAACTTGTTGAAGACGATCCGGTAGACCGGCATGTTATGCGCCTCGGCGTA
>JAPYYV010005050.1:0-28218 GCA_030522625.1 Copidosoma aretas
AAAAAAAAAAAAAAAAAAAGGAATTTTACTTCACTGATATGCGTATGGTTGATCGGTCGCCACCTACCTGAACGGAAGAACGCCGTCGAGAGCCTGGGCAACGGTCGGCGGCGAGGAGAGGGCGAATCCGCGTCCGAGCAGCGACTGGTGCGACGAGTACAGTCGCTTCGCCGTCTCGTGCGCGAGCTCCGCATCCTCCTCCGAATCTTCGTCTGTCGAATCAAATGCAAATTGCTCGATTCAGCCCGAAAGGGACGAGAATTCGGGAGCTGGCTTGTTTGTGCTGATTTTTTCCACTTACTTGGCAGCGACGGCAGTGGGAGATTGTTCTTCATGAGGCTGGCCGCACAGGCGCCCCCGAGAAACGACAACTCGATCTCGAGGTTCTTCAACCCGGAGTTTGTCGTGATCCAGTCGTGGCCGATTATCAGGCACTTGAAGCCGTAGGTTATCGATCGCTCGTCTTTCATGTAATCCGACGCTGTTTCCAGCGAAAATATCACCTCGTTACCTATGGAAATTAAATGATGACGTTTTAAAAGTAATCGCGATGTGTAATGATCAAAAGAAAAAAGAAAAAAAAAAAAAAACCAGTCAACTAACCAGGTAACACAACGGCTTTCTGGGGCCACTGACTTTGCACATTACTGAATTTATGGAGTACTGGCCAATACGAAGGACTTTCCTCGACACTGGTTTTATCCAGGCATCTATTAGAAGGAATAAATTAAGTTATCTTATGTGATATCATCTGAGACAAACAGTAAGTTACTTACTTGGAAAGGCCCGACTCGACGTTAGGAATGTACAGCTGCAAATAATCCTCTGGCTGAGCCGTGCCGCACTCGGGGGTGAACTCGATAGTCAGCCACTTGACGGACTCGGGAAAGGTAACTCTGTAATGCGACACAGTCGCTGGCTTGTAGGGATGCTCGCTCTCCAACCACGTGTAATAATGACTAGTCGTGGTCACCGGAGACACGGAATGTGTGGCTGCTTGCTGTACAACCGAGTCGTTGTCTTGCTGCTGCAACGAAAGTTGCGAGTGTCTCGTGGCGGCGTTGAGATTCAGAGCCGTAACGTGCGGCAGCATCTCTTGGATCAGCGTCAGCACTTGGACGCCGCTCTGCAATCGAACATTTAGCTAGGAATTTGATGGGGGTTAATCATAATAGAATTCAAACAAAAATCCAACTAACTCGAGGATCCGACGTTGCCAGAGGAATCATGTATGCCATGGTCAGAGGCAGGAGTGTGGTAACGAATGCCGAATTACCAAGGATTTCAATAACATCGATTTCCCCGACTTTTTCTCTTGCCAGTGCTAGAATATCGTTGGAACGCTGAATGATCGTGGCGGTCATTGACAACGTACACTTTTTTGCTTGAGCCTCGGCAATGGCTTTGCTCGTGTGATGTTCGTCCGTGTCTTGCGGGTTCGAATAATAGAGGACATGGGGAATTTGCCCCCTTGCTTGCGTAGTACCTGTAAAATATGTGTTTTCAGACATTGTGCGATCCTTGGAGTATTACTTATAAATTCGATGTCTCACCGTTAAAACTCAATGAGCAAGCAGAAAAAGTAAAGGACGTGCCGTCTGGGCCTTTTATGACGCGCAGGCCTCCATCGCCATTGCTAGTCCTACCCCCTCGATTTCTCAGTCTTATGGCGTACTTTACCCTCTCTTTGATAGGAACAGGTTTATCGAACTTTATTTCTACTATGTCGTTTACGCACTCGTCCGGCCCAAAAGAGCCTCTCGTAAAGTCCAGGCTAGTCCAGCGCTGCGTGTGTGACGGATCGTTGCCCCCGTCGTTGCGCTAGATAGGGCGGAAATTTATTGCAATGATTTTTCAAAAATGTGTACTTAAGCAACGACATGATTCAACTTACGTCGTCTAGCAGTTCTAGCTCGTAATCATAGACACCAGCCCCTCCGTAAATCCCAACACCAGCAATAAGAATGCCAGGCCTGTCAACTGAGAAACATACAGAATCGGGCGAGCCGTTCCCGGTGTTCCAACACCTCGTCTGATTGATACGTGTGAACCTCGATGGCGTCGTGTACATGATTCTGTAAAAGGCAGCCTGCATCTCGTCTTCAGTCCCGCTTGAAAAGGATGCAAGTTCGGATATAACGCGAGCCAAGAGGTAACAGCAGTGTATCACTAGGTGCGGTAGGGTCTGGGTTTCTTCTTTGCACAGGCTTCTCTTCACGGGTATGAGTATCAAATCCAACAGACTCAAAACAGACGAGACCAAAAGGTAAATGGCTGGATGCATTTTTCTCGGGAAAACAAAATAAAAGAGTAATGCTCACCTATCCAAGACTTCACGAAAGGACCAGTTCAAAATTTCCTTGCCCGTGCTTTCCACCTGCGATTTGTAACTAATCTGCTCCACAAGAATCGGGTAATTGTGACTCTCGGTCGAGTTCATCATCGGCAGGCCGGCATTGTCCGAGGGACTCAGCTGTCTCTTGACGTGATCGCTGCAGTCCATCGCATTGCTCAGCACAGGAATAGTGCAACGCAGACGCACCGTTGGACTGCAAAGGGAAGCCAGCACGGCGGACAGAAGCCGGTCCTTGGAAGTGATGCCCTGCTCCTTGTCGATCTCGGCCAGCAACTCGCAGAGAGACGTCCACTTGAGATAGGCCGTAGGGTAGAAGGCGTGGTAGCACGATATGAAGGTCTTGTAGCACTCGTCTAGAATCGCGTTTACTCTCTTGTTACCGAGGACTGTCATGCTCTTGTTGGTCCACGATTTGCCTTTGGTTTTGGGGGTCATGGTCACAGAATCCGACAAAATTTGACGGAGCAGGGCTCTAACTTCGCCAATGCATTCCGCGAGCCTCACGGTTTCTGGTGGCGTTTTCTTGCTCGTCTGATTAGGGTAGATTTCGTTTATGTACCTCCTCAAAAGTTTCAGGGTGACTTTGCTAATGTAAAACAGCCTGTCAATCTCGGCCATGGTGTGCAACGGTGACGTTGTCGAGTAAAAATTCGTGTCAGCCAAATTGGCCTTGAGCGTGTTCCAGCTCCACTGTAACAGTGATATGAGGGACTGGAAACACTCCTCGGTAACTGTCCTACTGAATTCCCTCTTCAGAACGTACACAGGCTCAATTTGATCCCTTTTGCGAGTGTAATTTTGATTCTCCGGAGTAACAATTCTGTACAGCAAGTGCGGAATCTGGCCGGCGTTCACGTCCGTCCCGTTATTGGCCTCCTTGGATGTTTTAAAGAAAAACATGACCTGATCTTCCGCGGTCACGGTTTCCTGACCTCCGGAGCCACAGTCGCTGGACGGTCCGCTGACTTTGGCATACGCAACGTACCAGCGATTCGCCTGCAGGGGCACGGGTTCGTTGAACAGGATCGAGTACTTCTGCCTGGGCTCGCACTCGTACGGAATCTCGTCGGTCTCGGCGAGCAGTTCACCATCAGCCTCTTCCTCCCCGCCCTCGATTCCGATGTCGAAGAGCTTGATTTTGGCCGTGTACTCGCCACGGCCGCCGAACAATCCGTAACCACCCAGAAGAATGTCCGTGTCAGCCATGAATCTGATTGCCTCTACGGACTGCCCAGAGTACCCCCAACCACCTCCGTGATTGTCGAACCTCGAGACGATGGAAAAGTCTTCCCTGCTGTAAACTTTGCCCTGAGTCGTTTGATTGTTTTCAGCGCCCTCTACAATGGCCAACTTTTCATCCTGAGCTTGGGTCAAGGTATCTAGGCCAGCGAGCAAGTGCATAGCAGCTTGCGACCTCGTGACGAAGCAGTTCGAGACGACCGGCAGCGAAAGACCTGGACTCAAGATCGATACTTCAAGGTTCGGTATGGTTCGTGCTTCCGTCGATATCACGTTGTAACACGAAATGTCGTTATTCGACGGCTTAAAAGACCAGATGACGTTGTACAGGGGGTCCAGACAGACGGCGCACTGGTTAAAGTCGATCTGATCGGCGTTGTTGAAACTGTTGCACGTACCGTCGCGCTTGTTGATCACTAGACACTTGAATGAGTTTCGATGCTCGGTTTGTTGAGGTAACAAAAGAATGCAGTTCTTGTTGGCCATGACGGTGCTGCGGGTAAGGCTGATGCTGTTGATTTCATCGACCTTGACGTACGTCTGATCGCCCGAGGCGCCGATCCACGCAGCTTTTCTACCCAAGCGCGAGCCGATGTTTGGCACGATGTTTGGGAAGCTGTGCCAGGGTTGCGATCGCTCGCCGTCTCGGTTGCTGGAGGACGTGGCACCTGCTTTTTGCGACTGCTGATCGTTCCACCAGTTTATCCCCAGTTGGCCTGAAAAAGAATGGAGAAACATTTTTTTGTTGCAAATATAAACGGTGCTTTGAAATCACTGTCAAGCTCACCTTTTTGATAAGCACCAAAGGTATAAACTTCACCCTTGGACGTAAGTACGACCGTGTGATTGCTTCCAGCAGCAACTTGAATAGCTGTACCGGGAATTTTAACTTTGACTGGTCCCGAGTGCGCAACTAGATTGCCAACTCCCAGCTGGCCGTAAATATTGCTGCCGAAAGTGTAAACGTCACCATTGGTAAGGAGAACAACTGTGTGATGTAACCCGCAGAAAACTTGGACCACCGGACTCTCGCTGGGAAGATAAACACGGGCGGGTGGTATGCTCGCGACGCGCGTCGTGTCACCGCGTTCCACATCGCTACCATCGCCACTCTCCTTTTCCTCGTTGATAAGACTAGCGCCCGGACCAGCGACTGATTTAGCTACCATAGATTTGTGTACCACCACAAGCGGATCCGACGCTGAAATTTTTATTTCTTTTATCATAAATAAGCATTGGGTGTTTTTCACGATGAAAATGCGAGCGAGAAAACTTACCGTTGCACTGATCGCCCGACCACTTGAAATGTTTCACTTTTTTGTCTTCTAAGCGCTTTTTCAGATAGTCGCGAAATACAAAGTCTGACATTTGTGAGTTATCGCAAGCTAAAGCAGTGAAGGAATTAAATTTCATTTTATTTAAAAAATATTAAAACGTATACGAGTAAAAATTACCAGCAGGTGGTTGCGGTAAGGGCATTTCTTCTTCGTCATCACAATTTTCCCGAGCGCACATTCGACAACAGCCGCACTCTGCACAGCCACCATCTCCTTTGCCACATCCGCATTCTCTGTTGAAAATCGTAAATTTCGATTTTAATCACAAACTAACAATTAAAATAGAAGCTTGATAAAATTATGACGCACTGTCCAGGATTTTTGCAAGGCTTTTCCTTCGTAACGCACGGTATTTTATAACCCGTGCATTCGTGGCAAACAGTACAGATCATGCACTGATCAATGATTCCCCATTTGTGCTGGCCTGGGGGACACATACCATCTATCCTCATTTCTTTGGTATAATCCCAATCGTCTTCTCCCCCACCTTCTGAATTAAATATATAAGTTTTAGTTGAGTAAATTAAGATGAAATAAAAAAGTAATTACCATCTTCAGTGCCGTGGGCGTCTTCTTCGGCGACGCCGGTTTCCATGGCTGTAACATTCGTCTCTCGGTTTGTGTAATGCGAATACGCGAAATCTCTGCCACATTGGCCTCTGTTATTAATTCCAAAAGTATAAAGATGTCCCTTATTCGTTAGGACAGCGGCGTGCGCTTTTCCCAGCGATACGTTAGCAACAAACACAGATTTTAAGTCTGGTACTAAGCCAGTCACTTCATCGCTGTACAAAGTATCTTTTCCAAACATCAAAAGTGATCCTTCTTGCGTCACTAATGCAGACGAGCCATTATTGCAAGCAGCGTTCACGATGAAATGACCCTCCACTTTTTGCATTTTCTTTGGTTTACTTGGTTTTGGTTGGGCACGAACTTTATTGCTTTCACCATCCTCGCCACGTCTGGCGGTACCGGCAAACAGCACCGATCCATCGTCGAGGATCAAAATGACATGCTGACCCTCGTGACCAATGGCGAAATTCAACACTTTGCACTTTTTACCCACTGACACTTCCAGCCACTTATTCGATCTTATATTGTTCCTCATCCCGATACATCTGCCCTTGCCTGTGTACATCAATTTACCAAACGCAGTTTTCAATAGCATGAACTCCTTGCCAGCTGCCACATACGCCACCTCGTCGTCACTGCGAGGGTTGAGAATGTAAGTCGTTTGATCCTCGTCAAACGATGCATATCCAAATACATCGACGCGTTTTCGGGCCAATTTCAAAGGCAGTTCCGATGTTATCGTCACTGGATTGCTTAAAGTATTTATGGTACGAACAACAAAGCCCTCCTGTCAAACGACAAAACGGATTAATTTAATTGAATTTGGTTTGCTTCAAATTGAAAAAAAAAAACTGCACTCACATCTTTCCCAGCCGTTATCATTCCCAAACTTTCTCCATCGGAAAACATCAGAGAAGACGACCAATCTTTTCCCTCTAATACTGCAATGCCCTTTATTGACAATGTATCGGCATCCAGTATCATTAATTCACATTGTTGCTTGGGTGAGTATTTAAAATATAAGGAACCCTGTGAAAAAAATGTTTTTAACTAAAAAAAGTTCATGAATTTCAATACTAAAAAAAAAATTCAAACTTACATTTGCATAACCAATCCATCCAGTTTCAGATGGATAAAAATCGGATTTGTTAGCATAAACGTGGCCCCATATCGTGCCTCCATGTCCATTGCCAATTTTAAATAAGCCACGATTAGTATGCAAATATAAATACTTTCCATCGCTAACGAAACTTCGACCGCTCAAAACTAAATTATTTATTTCATTTGGTAACTGAAGAGTAGAATTGTAAATCTTAGAACTTTTAGGAACACCATGAGTTATCCAGTCTGGCCGCGTAAGTTTGCCTAGCAAAACAGCCTGCACACTTCTTTGAAGTGAAGTAAGTACAACTGGCATCTGAAAATCGTTATTGTTAATAATTGGTCACGATTATGAAGATTCATTTTACAAACAATGTTGATAGTAACCTGAATATTTTGCAGTGCAAGTGCCTTGGGACTCATTAATAAAGCTGCAACAGTTGCCAGTATTTTTCCAGTATCTCCATAAACAACAACCAAACTAAGCAAACAAGCACAAGCTACGGCTGTCAAGTGACTTCCATCATTAGCTGCTGTTGACTCAGGACCATATGAGGTGGCAAGATCCAGCAGAAGATCAAATAATGGATCTGCAACATCATTATGATAAATTATGACAGATTTGAGATAAACCGACAGTTTGACTGTATGAATCGGATATTTTACCAATGACTTCATCTGGTTCACTTTTCAAGCCTTCTGGCAATTGCCCTTGTAATACATTCAACAATGCACCCAAAACTTTTGTACACAATGTTTTATCAATTGATCGACTTTCTTTCATTAAAGTAAATACACTTCTTAAACCTATTCCAACAATCTGAAAAAGAGATATTTCGGTAAACTTGCGAATCAAACTGTCGATTTATACTGATTCGTATACCTTTGGTAAATTTTGTGTCGTTGATATTCTATCTTCTTCATCACTCTCAGAAATGACGCTGTCACTGAATTCAGGAGGCGGTGGTGAACTGCAGTTTGACGCTCTATAAGCTGCATTGATGCACTTGGCATGTTTTTCCAAAACAGCACCTCTGACACTTGCAAAGACAGCAAACGCGGATGCATTGCTTGAAACTTCAATTTCGGGTGAGGAAGTACAATTTACTTCATCTCCAACGTCGATCTGAAACAAAAGTAGTTATTTTTATAACAGAAAGCGAGAAACGAAATTTATGTGTCCAAAAAAATTTGGGGTATATTTTACCTTTCTCTTATCCTTTTTCTTTGATTTATTTTTTTTGCTTTTTTTCAGTTCATCTTTCAACCTAAAATAAATATAGAAACATTTGTTGAATTTACGCTTGGAAGGTCATTAAAATCTAAAGATTATTGGAATCGGATTTTTTTTTTTTGTTGATACGTCATAAAAAAATTGAGATGTTACAACTACTAAAATTTTTTAACTCAAAGCGGCATGAAAAAAAAAAAAGAGAGCACCACGAACGGAATACATGCACCTTTGAAACCAATATTGAATCGACAAATAATTAAATTGGACGAAAAAAACATGATTGAATCACAAAAACAAATTCAAAAATGGACTCTTATCTTGGAGCCGATGAGATAAAAAAAAAAGAGTACGACCGTACTATATAATATAAGTATACTCGGACGACTCGGACCGTAAATAAAAACACAAAGCAAAACAATAACAACCGCAGCGTTCAAACTTGTTTGACAACAAGCTTTGAGGTTAATTCACGCCTCTCCCCGGCCACCCCTACAGTAGTCATCCCCCAGAAGCCACCCCACGCCCATACAACTCCTCGCCCCACCAACCCCGACACACGACCCTCTCGAAAAAACCAAAAACTGAAAAAGTCCACCTCGCCAGGACCACGGAACCGCCGAAAACTCACGAAAAACCCCCGCGATCGGCACTCCGACAAGGTTATGAGTATTGTTTACCTCTGCGCCTCGGCGATGCTCTTGAAGATGTAGTAGAAGCACTTGACGTAGTCGTCGGGCTCCGGCAGGAGTCTGTCGCCCTCGGCGACCTCCATGTCCCTGAGCTCGAGCACACCCTCCGCCGCGGAGCACAAAAAAACACACGCTCTCTCTTCTTCCACCCTCTCTCGTTCGACCAAGCGGATCGCCACTTGCAACCCCCTCGATCTATATAAGCTTTTCTCTCTCGCGCACCAGCTTCTCCTCTCGAACACAATCCATCTTTGCCTATCGATCGTCCCCGAGAGCATCAGCGGCAGCTGCTGGCCTCGTCATCACCATCCTACGGCTCGAATATTTTCCGCTGCAGTTCATTATACTCTCGCGGCTTCAATTAGCTGTTGATGGGAAGGTATAGCTGGTACATGAGTATAATATATTTGGTCGATACTTAGTAGATACGACACTTGTGAATAAAACGATGTTAACAAAAAGGCCTACCCTAAAGGACTACCCTTAATGCCGAGAAGCCCATCGGGCTCGGTGTATACATATAGGTAAGTATATCTGCAGATCGAGTAATTAATAAAACAAAAAGTTGTGCCTATACTTATTAAATTCGCGCACTGAGACACAGCAGCCGGCGAACCACGACACGACACTTCAAAGTTCGCACAACTTTTAACGCGATCAATCGATGCTGTAAAACACGCGGATTTTGAAGCCTATCAATCAGCACCGTGGAAATAAACATGCACTGATTATATTACATGGTTTTCGGGGAGAAAATAACACAAGAAGCGAAGAATCAGCTGTGTCTATGATGTAGTTTCCGCAATTTCCCAAGTAGCGCGCGGTATATCTGCGTTTTGACCGCTCGAAAAAGGCTAGAGGGGTGCATCGACCCGCGACCCCTAGCTGCACACCCTCATCCCGATAAACTAATTTAATTCATCATCATGCGCTTATAAATATTGGAAATACGTACTTTCTCCTCTCATAATAAAGCTTATATGCTACGTACGCCAAGATACATACTTAATTTCTACAATGCATATTTCTATTCAACTTTAGTTCTGAACTACTCTCAACTCCTCTCTGTACACAATATATAAATTTATGTGTACACATAGAGGTACATACGTATACTTACACGATACCGTCAGCTGATTCTGCAGTAAAACGCGCATTTATAAAAGTGTATCATCGTTGTCGCTCTGTATGTAAGTACCCGTGAGGTGGTGAGTAACGTCGTCGCTCCCCCAGCGCTCCCCGCCCACACGTCTCTTACCGCACCCCCTCTCGGTGAACATTTTCACCCCTCGATCGTTCGTAAAGTATACATCACCACACTCGCCTACTTCCATCACCGACTGCCATATAAGTATAAAGGTTTACATACCGTACCGCTTTAGCCATCATCCAGCTGATACCTTTCCATCCCTTAGTTCTTCTCTTTCTAGTTCTCTTCCTCCCTCTGCACGGCCTTTCATTTCATTTTATGATGACGCGCGATCAGAAACTGCTGGGGGTTGGTTCTGGAATCGAAGGCCAAAAATTGAATAAAATAACGGCTTTTTCTCGCAAATGCGTGGAGAAGAAAAATATCTTGCTCTGAATTTTTTATTGCAAAATTTATATCAAACTTTTTTTCGTTAACTCTGGTTCGATCCAGCTATCCGGTTCTGACTTTTTTGAGTTTATTTTACTCGGAAGTAGATGCGTTTTAGCATTCGATTGGCCCCAATGGCCTATAATATTGCTATTCCTGCATATATAGCGAAAACTGACGAATAATCAGTTTAGGAAATGTAAAAAAACTTAATTCTTTCTCGTAACTTTTATGATAACCGTTTTAACCCAAGGTGTACAAAATTTTACATAACAGTCTGCCAGATGTAAACACATTTTGATGGAATCATGTTGAAAATGAATCGAATTGATGACGGAAATCGCTCACCGAAAAGATAGCGGACTCAAAGTGATGGAAGAGATGAGAAAATTCAAGCTTTTGTGCAAACAAATTTTACCCGATTGTTTTGCCGATTCGAAACAACAAATGTTTTGGAGAATTTTTTCTAAAAACGTATGTACAGAAATTTGCAAAAAATATGTTCACGCAGTTTCATAATCCTGAGACAAGGTACGAATTTTCCAATCGCAATCTGCATTTTTTTGAACATATGAATAAATAAAGAAAATATATAGATGCACGGTTCTAAGTGGTTGATTTCAGTAATTTTATTGATTAATAATAAATAACAATTGTGGTAGTTATGACTCTGACTAACTTTTATTTTCACTTTTAATTCGTTTTTTCATTCACCAACCAAAGTCTGATGAGTATGTAACTATGTATACTTATTTCTTGTCGGAGTTCACATAAGTACCTAAAACTTTAAGTTTATAACTTTGACAGTTTGACGGAGATCGCAAAATTCGCATAACGATATTGCAAAACACAGTGTAGCCAACAAGCCAACTGCTTTGCTCAAGTTCTCAACCTCTCTTTTGTCTTTTTCAAGTTGATAAAACTGAAATGTAACCTCACTTTCTCCGTAACTCGCGTTCATTGCCTTTTATGGTTGTTTATATTTATTAATAAAAAGTAAGGATTCTCTCAATTGAACTGAGGTGAATATATTTTTAACCAAGCAGTGATGTTAATAGGATACAGATATTTTTAAGCGCATTGATATGTTCAGAGCCATTCAATTACATTTTCCTGCATTTATTTCAAGTGTTTATTTGGTTGGCTGTCAAAAGCTCAAGCTATTTATTGTTAAGTAATTAACTCGTTTTAAAAAGCTGTTTATTTTCAGTTAATTTGTCAAATCATCAACAGAAATGGCTCTTGTACCTGATGAGGAACTGAAAAAAGCGTTTGCAGAGTTACATGGGAAAGTCATTGAAACAAGACAGAAGCTTAAATTAGCAGATATACAAATTGAAAGTCTCAAGAGGTCGAAACAGCGTGCTGAATTGACTCAAATTGAACTGAGATCATTAACCGATAATACAAAAACTTATGAATCAGTAGGACGCATGTTTCTGCTACAAGATATGGACACTATCAAAACTGACATGAATAAACGTACAAAAACAGCTGATGAGAAGATTAAAAGTCTTGAGACGAACAAGGAATTTTTACAAAAGAGTTTGAAGGAAAGTGAGAACAATATTAGAGAAATGGTACAGAGAAAACAGAATCAAGAGTCTAGCTAAGACCAGTAACATTTATTGTATTGGCTTTACATTTACCTTATTTTTAGTAATTCAAATGAGCAAGGCTAATTTATCACTCACATTGTATTTTATTGCAATTAAAAAGAATTCTATTTTCAACTTGTCAAAGTTAAACAAAGTTTTGTTGAATGATGTTAAAACGATTTTTTATCATAATATAAGAAATTTAACTCAAATCGTTGTTATTGAGTATTTTCTTAAGTAAGCTTTACGTACAAAAATTAACAAGTCAATAAACTAATTCGATTGTATGTAATTGTTTTGATAATAAGAGAAAAAAAACTACAGCATTAGAGCAGAATTAGTACATAATCTGTACTGCTGCCTCCAACAGAAGGCGATCTTACAAAAAATTTATGTTAACCTTGCAGTTTGCAAATCTGTAGTTTTTTTCTCTCGCAGTGCCATACCGTGTCATGGATGTCAAAAAAATGGAAATTCAAACGAAATTAAAAAAAAAACAATTTTCGAAAATCGGTAAAAATTATTTTCACATGATAAGTAGAGTTTCTAAAAAAATCATTCACATTAAAAGTATAAATCTCAATAATTCTCAATTCCAAGCGTGTTTTTTAAAATTGGATTTATTAACATGACCATTGGGTGAGTGGGTCTTGTTGGAATAGTTGTTTTTTGAAAATATCCAAATAAAATGATAATTTTGCAAAAAGTTAGATAAAATATTATGAATATAAGTATAGAGATGAGAGTTTCAAATTTAAAATCAGTCAGAAGAGTATCTTGGACAATTCCTCGGCTTTAGCGACGCTCATGTTACATAAAAAGATAATATGCATTTGAAACGTTTAGAATCATGCTATGATGGCGGCGGCGGCGAAACTCTACTGAAGCTGGCAAATGACAAATCTGTCCTGTCCCAAACAACTTTCCTTGTACGACCTCTATTATACATATAGTCTATATATATATATATTTTATCGGAGTTCGAAGTTTCGAACTTCGGAGCAATCGGAGCCAAGCGCCGTACGTGCCAGACAGCAGCGGAGCGCCATTTTACCTCAAGTGTTTTCATATGATTCAGAGCGTGAGATTTATTATTTTTGATCCCGAAAAAGTGTCCCCCATCGTGCATCATTCTGTTGGCGCGTATAGAGACAAGAGAAAGTGTCCCTCCCGTGGAGGGACTATCCGGGGCGTGCGATTCGATCTCTCTCTCTCTCCCCGGAGAAGAGGCTCTCCCGGGCGGATAGAGCAAGAGTGTATTTTTATTAGCGCCGCGCGCGCGCGTGTGTCTCCGCTGGCGACGAGCGACGACCTGGGCAAATACCAGCCATATGCATGGAATACGCGCACGCCAAGTTGAGAGAGTATATTATTATCGTTGCTAGAGAATGCTATAGGGTAGTAGCTGATCGCGGATCTCGTTGTGCATGCTGCACGCGCGCAGTGGTGCGCTCGCGAGCTGGCCGAGTCGACGCTTTAGGTAGTGTGGTGTGTGCGGTAACACGTTATTATATTAACCGTATAAGATCATCCTCCTCCTCCTCGGGAATCCGTAAACGTGGATGATGTTGATGACGAGTATGACGACGATGATGATGATTCAGTGTCGTCGATGACATAGCTGCAGTAAAGCTAGGATGACGACGATACGAAAAATGCTGTGATACTTATATGTAAAGAGCGCTCGGAGCAACAGTACCATTAAGGTCAGTACCACGCGACAGCTGCTTATTATCTTGTTTTCGGAAGAGTTAGAGACGAAATCTGCATGCAGGCTACATACTTTTGGGGGGCCGATGCATGGAATCCGTGATGGGTATTTTTTGCCCCAGTACCTACTTGGCTCGTGGTTTTACGTAAGCTACTATACTCTTCGTCTCGTGTGCCTTTTCTTTTCTTCACCCTTTTCTCATTCCACCGTCGCCATCGACGTGATCTCAAATTAACTTATCGATGGATAAGCATCTACTTGCACACGATATCGCATGCGTGATGCGGCAACAAAAAAATAACAACGTTTAGTGATAAACAATTGTAGGCCCGTCCCACTTCTGATGCATTCAGATTTTTTTCTCTTCACACGCTGATGCAACGGACTCGAAGTTTTTATATTTCCCAGCCGCAGATTACTTGAGTCTCTCGCACGTTTGCTTTAAGAAAGATGGCAATTTCGTTTTGTTTAGTAATGAGGTTGCTATCCTACACAGTCCTACAGGTATATTATATACTTACATCTACTTACTTAATGACAGAGAAATTATTACATTAGTCATGAAGGCCTATACGAGCCTGTCTCGTCCATTAAGAGGCGTGTTGGGTATTTACTTATTATTATTATTCTAATATATATTGTCACGTGGTTTTTTATCTCATGCATTCGTAGATAAATTGTATTCAGAACTCATCAATACAATAATCACTACAGCAACGTGTGTGTCGATGTCGTGAGATGTAATACAGTATTTGCATTCACTTTCACAGTTATTTCTATAAGTATTGACTTCAAGTATGACTTGATTTACAATTTGAGATTTTTTTATTTTGTTTTTTCAAACTACGTTTTTTCATTCTTTTTGTACTTATCATTTTTCCATTTAAAACATTTAAAACATGGTCAACAATGAATAATGAATTTAATTTTTGAGTGATGGTCACTACAAGCATAAAAATGTAAATTTTATACAACCAATCACTTAGTTTTGCTTTGATCTATGTTGATAGTATTGAAATATATGTCGAACATAGCTATTTCATAAATTTTCTGTATCGATTGTTACGAGATTCATTTTTAATCCTTTTGTATGATTGAATAAATGAATCGGATCTTTTCAAAGCACTATTTTTAATGTTTCAGTAGTTTAAGTAAATGCAATCAATTACTCAAAATTCATCTTTTTTTTTGTTTCAGACTTTAAAATAATTTGTACAGAGGAAACACTACTGCTTGAAGATGTCTGGTGATGCAAAAGAAATCGTGGAGGAGTACATCTCTTCTCTGACAGAGCTTACTAACAACAGTAAGCCCTTGATAAGCATGTTAACAATTTTAGCAGAGGATTATATTGAACATGCCTCTGCTATAGTTGAAGCAGTCGAAGCCCATTTATATAAGGTTAATATATTTTGTTGTTAAAACCTCAAGATTATATTAATTATATTTATGACACTTTCATGTTGATGTTGGATTACTAATTTTACATTTTTATTGCAAAAATGCCTTTTGACTTCTTATTTACTGGGTTGCTGTTTATGCTGTACATATGTAAAATATTCTATAACACATACTCTATGATCTCTTACCTATTAAAAACATTCGTACAAGCATTTACAATCGTGAAGTAATGAATTTTTTTGAAGTTTTTGTAATGTACATTCTATTAAAAATGTAAAATTAGTACCATCAACTAATATCGATGTGTGTTATGAAATTTTTCTAAAAGTTACCATAATTTAATGGAGCCGCTATTAAGACAGATGATTTGAGATTTGAAAATATCATGAAGTAAAGAAAATGGTTACAGTTGATCTTTATTTCATAGTGTATGATTTTGTTTCGAAATTAAATTGTTTCATAGAAGTGAAAAATCAGTCGTTTTAATTTCTTATCAGAAACATTATAGAATTGTTACATTGCATCTCTATTCTTGCTCAGAAATGTTATGCGATCGTAAATTACTTTTGTAAATTAACAGTTGAGATCAAAATAATAGTTTTTCGTTGAAGAAACTTACAGAAAAAGAATAACGTTACCCCGAGTATTTATTTTTCACAAGTAACATTTGCGCTGATCTCCAATGCAATCGACTTCATTTATCTGTGATATAAATACTAAGTACGTTTATAAATGAACAAATTATATATAGAGGTTTTTATAAGAAAATAAAGACTTGTTTTACCATATTAAATCATAAAAACTGCTGTAATTTTTTCAACATTTTCTTTTTAAAATAGTTATTGCTGTTTCTAAGAATAATAAAATGTAATATATCATGATAATGATTTACATATGTTGATATGTTTGTCGAGATGATAACTCTAGTTCTTTTTTTTTTTTTTTTTTTTTTTTTTTTTTTTTTTTTTTTTTTTTTTTTTAATTTTTTTTTTTTTACTTTCTATTAACATTTTAATATTTTATATTTATTTTTTTTAGTTTTATGTGCTCAAGCTCAAATGTTATATTATAATTAGTGCACTTGTTACGCATGTAAAAGATAAAATCCCGCAAAATTTTAGGCTCCGGTTTCGATATAGTCAAACCAACTTGTCAGGAATTAGCCCCTTCTCATCCCGAAATTTTTCGTTACCCCAAAAGATATTTCGGGATCACTGGATTTTCCTGTCATCTAAAAATAAGTTTTAGAAAGATCCCTATCATGTAAATGACGCAAAACAAATATTTGCTCCCGTTAAAATATTACGTTAAAGAACATTAGTTTAACAATTGGAAAATACCAATCGTTCTGAAATTCGTATAACTAAATAGATGCTGATTTTCATCCCCTCTTGACCCATCGTGTACACGCCTATTAAATATATGAGTATGAGTGATACAATATGTTAACAATAATATGTTGAAACAATATTTTTTTCCAACGTTATAAGCTTTTGAATTCGTCGATTTACCTCAAAAAGATTAGCCATTACGTGGAAAAATACCCTTATTAGATGGCGAGGTGAAAGCATGTTAGGTATGATGCAGAGAGGATAAAACGTAAGTATTGTATGTTTTTACACAGGTGTCAAGCGACATTAAGCTACCCGTGCTCTACCTCATCGACTCCATTATCAAAAACGTTAACAAAGCATATCTAAGACTTTTCGCAAAAAACATCGTCAATATGTTCTGCCACGTCTTCGAAAAGGTAATTTTTATTTAGTTATCATTTCAATTTTCTTTTTAGTGATGATCCATTATCTCATCTTTCACTTTATAATAGAAATAAGTTTTTATTCGAACCTAAATTATTTTCTTTTTGATCGCAGGGTAATGAAAACACAAGGATGTGCATGTGGAAGGTGAGGACGACATGGAATGAAGTGTTTCCGGCAAAAAAGTTATACGCCTTGGACTTTCGGGTCCAAAAGATCGATCCAGCTTGGCCCATCACATCCAAACTACCCCCCGGTTCCAAACTATCAAGTTCGAAGTCTTCTTCCAAGGTAAGATATTTGATTCGAATTTTATCCGACATTATTAGTTAACCACCGCTTTTGAAATTAAATGTTTGTGTTTGTGTTTTTCGCAGCATGAGTCATCAGCACAGCCTGTGGTACAGCCAACACCGCCGGTGTCCAAAGTATCTCCAGTCCAGCCGACGGCAACGGTCACGCCAACGGTTGTGTCTCCCGCACCAGTGGTCAAGTTACCAACTCTGGTCAAACCTGCAACCGCCACCGAGGCCGAGATGCAGCAGGAATTAATTAAGAAGCAAAAGCTACTACTCGAGTTACAAAAGCAAAAACTAGATCTCGAACTCATGCAGGCAAAGGCAAACCTGGAGCAGCAGCGCCGACAACTCGACAAACAAAGTACCCTGCTAAAGCCAGATCTTGTAAGTATTGTATTTTTTTATTTTTCTCTCTGATACTTGTATTAAATTTCATCATCATTCTTGATAATCGATTGATTTCTCATAGGTTCCACCGCCTGATGATGACTTGGAAGTGACTGCGATATCTACGTCTAATTCAATTTCGAGTACGTTAGAAAAGGTGCGTATTTTTTCAATGATAAATCAATTTTCATTGGGAGTAGAACAAATTCAAATAAATATTGTGCAAAGAATATTTCAGAAACCTTTTCAAAAAGTATACAGAAAAAATATTTTTTATTTCAGCATCCCGGTGCTATTAGTCTCTTTAAACCGTCAGAGAATAAAACTGGCGTGAGAATAGCACCTGCCAGTAGCATAGCTGTAGCTGCCGCAAAGCCAATCGCAGGGCGGGACCCGCGGCTTAAACTACCCCCTAATGTGTCCAAGGAAAGCATCGAAGAACTCGCAAAGCAAAAAATCATGCAACACCTCAACAATCTGCAATTGCAAAACAACGTAAGTTCATCGCTAAACAACGAGCCTGTGGTACTGGCAACTATCATCAACAATAAGACTGTCGAAACTCAACGGACGGATGGGAGCCAAAACAAAGACTCTGTTACGTCAAGCTCGAACTCCTCGCTGCTGAACAACAATGTCGTCAAAGACTCGTCCAAAAACTCGAGCGCAAAGAGCTCGACATCTCGCAGTGGTTCTTCTAAAACTTCCTCTTCGAGAAAAACAGGCAGAAAGTCCCGCTCGAAAACGCCCTCCTCGTCCCCGTCGCCCACAAAAAGCAACAAATCAGACGAAAGTTCGTCCTCCCCACCCAAGAAGCGCTCTAAAAAGTCATCGAAATCTCGTAAAGCTCACAGTCCTAGTCCGGTATCGCCTGGTACCACATCGAGTAATAGTAACAGCAGCACCTCGTCCTACCGTATCCCTAAGCGTTCGTCCGCACAAGACGTGACTAGTAGCAATAAGTCCTCCCTACCAACAACGCCAGACAACGAGGAGCGGTCAGGCTCCCCTTCGGACTCGCCACCTTACGACCCGGCGGCTCCAATCACAAGCTTCAAAGACCTGAGGTCGAGCACGCGGCATCGTAACTATATCAGGCGAAACAAGGAGGGTAGCAGGAGCCCCGAGAGTGGCGCTGAGGACACGGACAAAGGCGTGAGTTTGCCAGACACCAGCAAAGATGAGGATCTCAGAGCGCCACTTGGTAGCGTTAACGTGGTGGTCGCGGCCGCGAGCGCCGCTGCACTTGAGAGTGAGTTGATTGTTTTATTGAAGCAAGTGGTTGCGGGTGGACACGAGTGGTTTTTTTCTTTATTGCTAGCACTACGATATTGCCGCGTAAATATTGCAACCGCGTTCGTGATGTGTGCTGTGGCTACGTTGTGCCCCGATTCTTCAAAGAGGATGGACTTTTACGTTTTTCGCTGATACATGTGTTGTTGTATGCACGTTACTATGTCCCGAAGTTTCTGCGTACACCACTGGAGTACAAAAGTACAAAATTTTCTATTGTTTTTTTTCGTTAACAGTCAACTTATTCGAAGAGTTAAAAATTGTTAAAGTGCTTGTTTCTATGTTCATGCGAATTGTGGAAACTATTTTTATATGTAATTTTCATAACAAATCGCTTTAAGATTGAAGTTGTTCATACGTATTATACACTTCTTGTGACTGTATTCAAAAGTATTACAATTAAAAACATTTTACAATTTTTCACATTTATTAATAAGTAATCTACAGTTATTTATTTTTACAGCAAGTAATCCTACCTAAAAAACTATTTTTTAAGTATAATAATTACAATGCTATTATTGAGTTTCAATACATGTATTTAAAAAATCTTGGATCAATACTCAAGATAATTTTTTTTAGTACGATGTTTTTGCGATTTGATTAAAGTTTACGAAAATAAATGATTATTAAATCCAATGTTGATCCAAGATTTTAAAAATTAAATAATTATAAGATAACGGTATGCAAGGAAATAATTATGTCAGCAGCAGATTCATAATCATCTTGCTGCAGAAAAGTTTTAATTTCCGTATTAATATTCACTACGAAAATTAAAACTAGAAAATATAATTAATTTCTTTGAAAAATCATACCGGCAATTTATATGCAATGTTTTCTATCATGAAATAAATTTTATCGTATCGTAGTGCTTTTGACGTGTAGCAATCTTCAATTGACCACGATGTTTGTCGTAAGTAGATGAAAAAAATTACTCTGTCTCGCACCTATTTACTTTACATGCTGTCAAAATTTTTTTTTTTCCAAGTCTTCTCCCTAGAGCAGCTCTTAATTATGTTTAATAGAATTGTCTCACCAACTTTTTGCAGAAGATTTAGATCTGCGCGTTCTCGCGGTGCCTGGTGGCAAAAGGCCAAATAATGATACCTCTGATCCTTCCAACTCGAAAAAAAGCAAGAATGACGGATTCGATCCGTAAGTCAAAGTTTTCGTGTTCAATATTTTATTAGAATATTAATTTTTTCTTTTTTACTGGACGGCTCTTTGGTGCATCTACTGTAATTGAATTTTTTTTCCTCAGGCTTTTTGGCAGCGAGGACGTCGATTTGCGCACTCTGACAAACCCAACAGCGGGAAGGTTGCAAACTCCACCGCCAGTCATATGCGACGACAAGGACAAGGACAATAGCTGGGCCAAACTGAAGACTCCAATAAAGACGGAGAACGATGCGCCAAGGCCGCTGCAGGACCGCAACCGCGACAAGCTGGGCCGGCCGCGCTTCTACAACAAGATCGTTGGCTCGCCCGAGGACGGGAAGGAGCGCCGCTTCAGGGAGACCGACATGTTGACCCGCGAGTTCGACAAGCAGAACGAGCGCAACATCGAGATTATCATAAAGCAGGCAGCCGAGCAGCTCAACCAGGGCGAGATCACCAAAACCCAGTACAACAAGCTCATCCAAAACGTGCTGCACATGAGCGAAGACCAGAAGCTCAGGGCGGCCCAGCGCAAGGAGCAGGAGATGGGTATGTTGATGTGGGAGAAGGGCGAGGGCCCCGTCGTCCCCGGTGCCAGCCCAGTCGCCGCAGCTCCCGGGCAAATCGCCGGCAACGAGGAGAACATTCGCAAGGATCTCCCCCCTGCCCCGACGATGCAGCATCCGCGAGCCGTTGGGCCCCAGAGCGTCCCGAGGTGGCAGTGGGGTCCCCCGCCGCCGCACGGAGTCCCACCGTTCACGAGTGCCCCTCCTCCGCCCCTCCCGCCTGCTGGCCTCCCTCCGGGTGCTCCCTGGCAGGGCCACCCGCGCATGTTCGGGCCCCCTCCGATTAGGTCCGAGTTCCCGTACCCACCGCCCTTCAACCCACGCGTAGGACCACCCCCGTTGGGTATTACCGGCCCGATGATAATGCCCAGCGGCCCCTTGAATCCCCCGATGGTCATGGGCCCGATGAGCCAAATGCCGCCCAACATGATGATGGGTAACGGGCCCACGAGACCCGACATGCAGAAGCGCCTGTCGCCCACGAACGCGGTGAACGGTGCGGGTAGTAGTAACGGCAGCAGGTCGGAGATGGACATAGGCGCCAGCGCGCTCAACACTTCGGGGGGACAGGTGAGCAGTGGGGAACTGCCGTCCGCCGATCCGGCGTTGCTCGAGGAGATCGCCAAGGATACCATGAAGTCGATCAATATCGATAATATACCACGGGAGATCAGGTACTACGGCAACATCGGCATCGTGTTCATGAACTGGGACGACCCAAGGGACATTGGCTTTCAGGACGGCTCTAGAAGGATATACATCAACGGCAAAGACGCCATCGGGTGCAATTTCAACGAGGATTACAAAGAGTTCACGTACGAAGGAGAGATCCATAGGTGAGTCACTCTTTCTGACTCTGCGTTGTTGTTGTTGTTGTTGTTGTTGTTGTTGTTGGTTTATGACATCTTAGTTATCAACATCATCGTTACAGGATTAAGCTTGGCACGCCTACCAGAGAGCTGTACGTGGATGATAAATGGTACGAATGTTACTTTGGCGGTCGTCCGATCACCGTTGATCTCGGAAACAAAAAAGTCAACATTAACTTGGAAGGGCCGATTCCGCAAGTCAAAATTGGCACCATCAGGCGCACGGATCTTGTCATCGGTAAAATCAATCTGATCATCAATGCAAGGAACATGGTGCCAGTATTCCTCGATTCCAAGCCACAAATGTATGAATCATTTTGTTTTTCAGTCAATCATACCCAGTTCCAGCGTTCCGATCGTACGAATATGTTTTTGCTATTGTATTTTTCTCATCTAGGTTTGAAGTTGAGGGCCGACCGTGCTCCTTGGAATTCACGGACGCCCTGCAAACCGTCCTTTTGAACGGCAAGCCGTTCCGTGTCGAATTCGGTGGCCTGCCCAAGCCCGTGATCATCGGGGAAAAGAAACACTTCATCCGCTTCTCCGTACTGCCGCGGGGCATACGTGCCGGCCACGTCAAAATCACAGGCATGAGGGGCGAGCAGCCAAACTTCAGTCAACCACCGCCAGCAGTAAATGCTCTGACTACCGGCAGACAGACAGCCGTGACGACGACAACGGCGGCGACGACGACGACTCTGGCATCCTCGTTAACGATGCCGACAGCCCCAGTGGTTAGCACACCTCCAGCGAATCCCAACGTGCCGCCTGGTCTCGATCTCGACTCAACTTCTCAAGACGGCATGGACATCGCGGGCTCGGGCACAAAGTCATCCGGTAGCTATCACCCTCCCACGTTCTCCCCTCGCACACAGTGCTATGCGAAGGGAACGAGTCATCTTGATTGTAACGAGAATTTTGATTTATCACGTCGCTCGTCCTTAGATCTTCAATTGGACGTGCTCTCCTCGATCGTACCTTCGGTCATGGCGCCGTCTTCGGGACTGTCCTACCAGGCGGAACCGGCTGAGAACCCGCAGCCAGCCCCAGCTCCGACCTTTTCTCTGCCAACGAACATAAGCGAACTGTTCCAGAGGCTCGTCGAGACTGGTATCGTGCCCAGTCTTGATTTGTCTAAGAGACAGGAGGAGGAGGAGACGAGAGAACCGGAAATGATTCCTGTGTCGTTTGACAAGCCGGAAACATTGAAAATGTAAGTGACCGGTATTTCTTGCCGAAATCTAAACGATCTTATATGTCCATTCATTTGTGCCTCAGGAAACAACCAGCTATGGTTACGGCCTTGTTCACCGGTATGCAGTGCAGTTCTTGCGGTGTGCGATTCGCACCGGAAATGGCTACTCACTACAGCCATCACCTGGACTGGCATTTCAGGCAAAATCGTAAAGAGCGCGACTGTGCGAAGAAACCACAGTCGAGAACGTGGTATTACGAAATACACGACTGGACACAGTTCGAGGAAATCGAGGATCTCGACGAAAGGAGTGAGTACCCAGCTCACTCTGACAATTGTTTCGTGGGGGCATTATATAACATGTACTTTTATCCTCACATACATTTGCAGCACAAAGCTGGTTTGAAACAGAAAAACAGGCTAGCGAAGCTGACGGAGCTGCGGGTGACGATGCTTCGGCAGAGTCGCAACAGCCAAGCGTTCCAGCTGGCTCTAATCCACACGATGTTAAGTGCGAAGTGTGCCAGGAGGTCTTTGAGCAGTTCTTCAATGAAGACATCGAGGAATGGCATGTTCGGCCAGCCATTACCTACGAAGGTAAAAACTATCATCCACCCTGTCTTCAGGATCATAAGGTAATTTATTTATTTTTTCAACTCTTTTTATAAACTGAGCAATTATTAACGACTCTGATTAATTTTTTGCCACCTAAAGGAAAAACTTCTTATGGTAAGTCTTTTTAATGAATGAGTAGATTATGTATGTTATGCATACAGTGTTTTTTTTTTTTTTTTTTTAGTTGACATTTGTACCATCAAATTTCTATGAATTCTTTATTGCAACTTTTAGATCTCCCTCCAAAAATCGACTACCGTACTTGAGGAGACCATAACTGAAATAGAATTAGAACAACCTAAAGAAGACTTTGAAGTGGAAATTGAAATCAAGGAAGAGCCAATGGATGAGAAACCAGTAATAAAAGAAGAACTGATCGAGATGATGGAGCCGATAGAAGAAGTGCCTCTTTTGCTGCCAGGTGAAATTGTCAAATCTCCAAAAATAGAGGAAGAACATATAATCGACGAGATAGATGACACAGAACTTATTGAAATCATTGAACCACTTCCTCGAAAGATAGGTAAGAATGGCTCTTTAAGATTTATAGAACTATATGCTGTCATGTCTTTGTTCGGTAAAAAAAAAAATCTTCGTTTATTTTAGAAATTGAAGACCTTGTTGATGATTCCTCGGAAGAAGACACGAAAGAGAACATCAGGGAAGCAATCGAGAAAGCGAAAAAGCAGTGCAAGAAGCTAGAAGAAAAAGTTCCTGATGACGTGCCGCTGATATTTGCAAACGTTCGAATTAAGGAAGAACCACTCGATGAACCAGGTAAAGTATATGTGTGCTACCTAATTTTTAGAAAAAATTATTACTACTTACAATTAAGTTTTGCTAGTGATTTTATAGTTTACGAGATAATATATTTAATAAATAAATTTTTTCACATTTTTCACAATAGAATATTCATTGTTTTACAGTCCCTTTAAAATATTTTCACCTGTTCTATTCATTATATTGATATATTTTTGTATATATGTGTACATATTTCTCTAAACTGATTTCAATTCTTAAGTAATGATTTACAATCGAATATTGTGTAACATGAGCTATGATCAAGCTTCAGTTACGCGTATTGGGGCTCAACAACCAGGGGCGGTTAATGTGGGTTTAGTAAAAGTTAAATGGGTACTCGAAAAATTTTAAATTACCTTCTTGAAATACAAGCGTCACTTGTGAGGAAAAAGGTGCCGATTCGAATAAGCACTTTGGGCGACAATCTTAGTGAGAAAATAGTAATTTATCGTTCACTATTGGAAAACTTGCTGTGACAGAACAAGTGTTTCGAAACGTTACATAACAATTTCTGAGACCAAGCGAAAGAACTTTCTCGCTGCAAAAGTTTTCATACAGTGAACGATAAATTGCTTTTTTTGAATCGCGAAGATGCTTGCCCGTGCGAATTGTCATCTTTCTCAGTGCTCGGCCCTCTCGGCAGCTAAATTGGCACCTATTTCCTCTCAAGCAGCAAAAGACCATCTACATATATGTATGTATTGTTCTTTATAGTATAAAATTATGGATTTGAAGACTACTATTTTGTAGCCTTTAAAACATGACAAAACTCTATTTGTCTAAGAATCTTTCCTTTTTTCCCCCTACTATATGTATATGTGCGTGTTTTGAAACCTTTGAACATTTTCTCCTCTCAGCTAACTATATCTATTTGGGTAGGACGGACATTATCCGCTGGCCCTACTGTCTACAAAAACTTTTAAAATATATGTTACGGCCCCAGAACTCTGAATATACTAACATCCCAAATGAACAATTTTATCTACAGAATCTGAAGTGAGTGTACCCAAAACAGCAGTAGTAGATACAACAAAGGTATCGGTCAAAAGTTCGATAGACGGCAATAGCGAACTTGAGGCCTCAAATACCATAGCAACGCCAACAGTACCATCGAGAATCAGGATAAACATCGCAAAGTCCGTAAATGCAGCAGTTGCTAAAGAAGCCGTAGAACCCATTAAGAAAAAAGAGAAAAAAGTAGTGGTCAAGACAAGCACAGCTGCGACGGTTCCAGCACGAGCTAAGCCCCTTTTCCCAGCAGCCATCAAGCCCTCGCTCCAGGGCAAGAAGCTCTCGATACTGCCGACAGTGGAAAAAGGCCACGAGCTTTCAGCTCTTTGCAGCATAATGTAAATATATATAGGGAACAGATCTCTCGCGAGCGCGTTTGTTTGTACATACATATTATACCGCGTAGCATTCCTATCAAGACGAATGTTTTATTCGTATAATACGACAAAGAGGTGTATAATTTCTTTGAACCGAAATTTTTTTTAGACGATGTAAGGCAGAAGAGTGCGAGTCCGCGTCTTGAATGACTGTATATAGAATTTTGTATTTTAGACGCATTTTGTGTATACATATATAAAGATGATTATGTACGTACACAAGAAAAAAAATTATTGATCATCCGTCGAACAAAGATGTATATTTCTCTTGTAAGTAATAAGGGAAACGAAATGAAGAGAGGCGTAACGAAAACAATTACTATGTTCTGTTCTTTTTGGAGAACTACGATCTATTTTATCAACGTTTCTTTTTATTTATTTCGCGCACTTGTGTATAACTGAAGAGTTTTTAATTCTTTAGCGCGGATTGAAACGTGAAAGCTGTTCTCGTATTTTGAGGTAGTCACCGTAATGCCGTTAAAATACTTTTCTTAATTTATTAATAAAAAAAAAAATAAAAAAATTTAGTTTTTGTTTTAATTGATACTGAAAAATTGTAAAAATATACGTAAGTTGACGATTATCTTCGTACTTTCTCAAGGTTAATAAAAAAAAAAATTTTAATTCTGTCTCCAGTTTTTATACTCCAATGCTTTCCCTTTCCTACTGTTATCACGTTTTTAATACAGTAATATACGTTTCACATACTGTTTAAATAAAAAAATTAAACATTTCATAAGACTGAAACGATTAATTTTATACTTAAAAAATTCAACTTAAAATAATTTAGGACAATAAATTTGAACCCATCGATGAGGACCAACATTGGGAACCTGAAAGCATCATTTTTCTTTATTTTTGATCCTAGATCATCTCAGAGGAAATTCCTGAGGAATTTTCTGGTGATCCAGAAGAGTTTAGGGAAAAAGGGTTCTTGTGCAACTTTATTTGATAGCATATTTGCATGACCACAGGATGAAATAGATAATCCATAAGACATATAAAAATCAAATAATAAAGTAAATGTAAAACCACTTAATTGCAACCTAAACCCTTCATTTACTAACTCAACTTTTGCATCATTAGGAATTTATGTTGGTGACACAGCTCACTTTTCCAAGGTATTAGATTCTGAAACTAATAAGACAAACATAGGTATATACAAATTTTGATACGTGTAAGTAGAATAATTATGATATAGTTAGTGCAGATATTTATGTTTTTACCGATGTTTGAAGTCCAGTTTAGTTACAAGTTATAAGGGTTCTTGAGAATATTTTGTAAACTGCGATACAACTTAAATTCTTATAGAAAACGTAGATGGCCCTTAATTTGCAGCTTACTTAAATATATAGGAGCCACATAAGTACTTCCCTCAAAGCATGAAATATGTAAAACCTGCTGTAGTAGAAAGCTTTTAATACGTTTTATATTATCTGCCTGTAAATCTTAGTAATGTGCATCCATTGTATACAAATTTCATACTCTCTTCTACAAGCTCCTATATGTAAGAGAAGAGATTTCTTTACAATAGCTATAGCTTCAGCTATACCATCATTGCCAGATGATCGATTGTACTACTGATAAATAAATTAGTGACTTATAGCTTGGAAATGCCATAAATTCACTATTGGTTTTCTTCTTTGCACAGAGATAATCGAAATCATGATAGAGAAAGAAAGCTCCAGCTAGTAAGTCTCTCTGCAACTCTGCATTTATGCTCCCTGGAAAAAACAGTAAAGTAAAACAGCGTGAAAAGTCATCAATAGAGGCTTCAACAACACAAACACGTACGAATCACGTTTTCTTGAATCATCTGTAAAAGTAAAAAAATATACTTAAGGTTAAATTACGCTGCGAGAGGCAATAGGGAAGAAAATGGCGTTGAACTAACGCGTCACATCGTTACAACTCACAAAGCAAGTATAGACATATGAATACAATACTTACCTGGTACTGGGGTTTGCTCGTGCCCATGTCATTCACGCTTCTTTTTTTCTTGACTCTTGGAGATGGAGACTTTCAGATTGCAGTGTAGGTATATAAGGTGTGTATGAGAAAATGGTATCCTCTTTGCGAATATCACAACAATAATCAAGCCTAAATTGCACCCATGGGTTCGCAAATCATATTATCTTTTTCTTCGTTGTCAATGTCGTCATCGCTAGGATAAGCTAGGCTAGGTGAAGGTGAGATTGGTGAGATTGGGGCTGTATTCCATATACACAATTTTTCATCAAAAGTGAATTTCATAGGAGTGGGGAAAGGTCACGTGGCCTATCCATGCAACAATATGCATGTGCTGGGTCACATGACCCGTCCCCCGTCCCCACTCTTATGAAATTCACTTTTGATGAAAAAATCGAGTATATGGAATACAGCCTGGTGATGAGAACGAGCTACTAAAAGACGCCGTGGTCGCATATAAAGCATAGAGATACCCTATTATAAATACCCTACTTAGAGTAGAGAAGCTGGCTGTAGGTGCGTTATAACAGCGTTAGAGAGAGAGCTCCACTGTGGGAGCCTTGCTCATTTCCTGTCAGAGTATTTAATTGTTTTTCTTGAAGGTAAGCAGTTAAGCACTGTTGTTGATAATACTTTTGTCAACACACGGTGATTGCTCTGTATGAGTTAATTTTGGTCCAAAGTTCCAAACTCCCCCGGTATGCCTATTGCCTCCACAGGCACGATTGCATGGGTTTCAAGCAGCCAATCAGTGAAGAGGGAAGAGAGAGATGCAAGACGCAAGACCCGCGCAATCTTTTTTCTCTCTCTAACGCTGTTACGATTCCACAGCGTTCTCAAAAGGGACACCCACCCATCAGTTGTAACTGTATGCTAAAACTTTAGGTATACTTTAGCATACAGTTACAACTGGGTGGGTGTCCCTTTTGAGTACCTACTTACCCCTGATTCCACTTACAGGCCGTCATACGGCTAGCCGCCTCTATTTATAATATCTCTACACTAACCAAGACTAAATTCTGGCGCTAGAAAGATTAAATTTTCGAGCTCTAAAGGATAAAACTCGATATTTATACTTTCTAAAAGAATAAAGTTACAATTCTATAC
>JAPYYV010005051.1:0-16211 GCA_030522625.1 Copidosoma aretas
TAACGTAAGGTCCGGGAAAAATACTAATCTACGCACCCTAACCGCTACGAACTCGATGCGAGACAGGTCGCCATCGCCGAGTGCAGCCAAGCAGCGTCTTCGATTGTCGGGACTTAAGTATTGTAAGCAGTGTGCCCAAAAGCAGTACCCAAACGTATGCAAAAGTACACTATAAAGATATACTTCACCATACGATTGGGTATAACTGCTTTTGGTCACACTGATTGTAAGTATTTAGTATGTACTTATTACGCATGCGCTAAAGTTCCGACAATCTGAAAGCACTGAGTGATAGTGTAGCCAAGTACAGAAATCAGCCTACTTTGACGCACGTCAGCTGACTATGTCGCACGCCAGCTGACATTGCTGCACTCCAGCTGACTTTGTCGCACTCCATGCACATTTCTCCACTTTACCGACATGAAATGCGTGCGAATTAAGGCATATTTCGTGCACGTGTACTATAAATTTACATTTCTTCTGTGAATAACATACAACTTTCAACATATCATGAACATAAAGTATATTGCTCAAATGGTGTCAGTTCCGGTACATGGTTGTTGGAAATTAAAAGATATGGTAAATTATATATTTTAATTATTTTTGTCAATCATTCTAAAAAATAATAAGAATCATTATCAATGTAATTGTGTAAATAATAAGTACATAACTAACTACTATATTGTTAAATAACAGAAAAAGGTTTTGCAAAATGTATCAAATTAAGGATGCTTATCACATTTATACAGCACCACGTTTTTAAAAGCTAATCAAGCTATCTCTTGCAATCTAATGATAAAAAGATATTGTTACTTTTATAATCTTATCAAAAATGTCCCACAGTTACCCTATCTGAAATTATTTTAGTAATAAATCTAGCTTAGTACATTTAAAATCATCATAAAAGCAAAAAAGATTACAGTATTTTACAAGCGTGCTTTGAAATTTAAAAATGTTCGCAATGAAAAAAAGGACAAGTTTTTAAAAAATTATCGTAATTATCCAAATTTTCGTCTGCTATATTGGATCAGCTATTTTCAATTTAGACATTTTGATAACGGATACGTATTCAGCGCCCTTAAAAACCCCTGTGAGACCCTTTTTTATGATTTCCGTAATTATCCAAATATTTGTCCGCCATATTGAATCCGCCATTTTAAATTTAGATGTATTGATGACAAATTCGTATTCAGCGACCATAAAAACTCCCGACAAGACGCTTTTTAAAAACATTTCGTAATTTTCCAAATTTATGTCTGCCATATTAGATTATCCATTTATAATTTAGACGTTTTGATAACAGATTCGTATTCAGCGACGATAAATACCCCTGACAAGACTCTTTTTTCAAAAATTTCGTAATTTTTGAAATTTATGTCTGTCATATTGGATCAGCCATTTTGAATTTAGACGTTTTGATGATGTATTCGTACTCAGCGACCTTAAAAACCCCTCAAAAATACTTTTCTTATGATTTTCCTGATTTCCCATTTTTTGTTCGCCATATTGGATCCGCCATTTTAAAAATAGACATTTTGATAACGGATTCGTATTCAGCGGCTTACAATACTGAAAAGTAACGTCTATCATGCTTTATTTCCCCCAATAAATTATTACCTGATCAATAAAAATTAGCGTAATTTTCAAGATGATTCAGCTTTTCATTTTTTAAGTAAGGTGTGATTTTTTGAAAAAATAAATTCAAAAATCTGCCTCGATAGATTTGTTGTAAATCATTTCAGCTTCATTAAAAAAAAAAATTGTCTTGATATGTTGATTTCTACGATCTGTAGGCTATTTTGTCTAAAATAATCCAGTTTCAAACTACTGTGCGGCGTAGTTAGTAGCCTAGTTGGTGGTGTTGGGCGTCGAGGAGCGGCAATAGTGGGATTGAGTAAGACTATCCAGAGGGGTTGAGTAAGATCCACCGTGGGTTTCAGGGGCGGTGGAGTGGCTATCGTAACATAGAAAAAATCTTCGGTGAACTGCACCGCAACGTCTTTGTTTGTATGTTTTCGGCGTGAAAGGTGTGTACTCTAAGGCTACCTCCACCACACAAGCTTGAGCCAAGCAGGCATCTAGTATGTCCAGTGGATAGACAATTGCACTTTTGCATGGGGTGAGGGGTAATACATATATATATTTTAAGACAGAGAAGACGGGGGTTAGGGACGTGTGCGCAGCTCTCGTCAACAAGCTGACGAGCACAGGGACGGGTTAATGAGATAAGGTGCAAAAGAAAGAGTGAACACAAGGAGGTTAAGGTTTTTATGAACAGTGGGATTAATTGACCATATCGTAGATAAATTTATGAAAAGCGATAAGAAGAAAAATATGTATCATTAATGATTATAGTAAAGAATAGGCCCGACAGTAACAAGTCCCTCCGTTTTAGAGAGTTTGTAATAAATTTTCTCGAGCAGTGGCAGAGCTACAAAAGTCAGAGTAGGTAGCACTCTAGATACAAAGTAACGCGATCATACATTCATCGGTACTTGCTTGACAAAGGTCCGCGGCCTTGTTCACTCTCACTTTCGTACGACTTGTTTTAATGCCTCTGTTCATATGATTCTTCCATTTCATTTCACTTTAATTACGTGGTCGGAAGTTGTAGGATCATGATTCCTCAGGAACTTGTGGCAACTTATCTTAGCTAGCTTCTAATGGTCTCACTGACTCTTCTGGTGAATCGCTTATTCGCGCGATAGCTGATCTAATCCCCTGATTGGACCCTGGTGGTTAAAAAAGGCGTGGATCCTGATGAGGACCAGCGGCAGGTGTGGCGAGTTGAGCTGATGCCGCTGGGTCGGAGCGTGCGTCCGGCGGTGGTGGGTGACAAACTTTCTCTGTATGTGCAGGCTTTAGCTAGAAAACGTAGGGTTTTTCGTAGATTGGCCTATAGTAACCAGGTAGATGTCTCCTGATACGTGAGCCAGTACTGGAAAGGGACCGTCGCACTTTTGATTGAAGCCAGCGTAGAATACGATGTCAGCACGCTTGGCCGAAGGAAGTTGTTGGGTAAGCTGCTGGATTCTCTTTTTTTCTGGCCTGGTAGCGTCGTGGCCCAACAGCAGTTGAGTAGGAGAGAAACCAGTAGCAGCGTTGCGACAATTGCGAAGCTGACCAGAGGTAGGTGGAGGTTCCACTAGTAGTGTGGCTGCCCATGTAGATATATTGTCATCCCTTTTTTAATCTTCTAGCTGCGTCGTTCTGTTTGGTTAGCCCAAGGATGGTATACCGAAGTGGTCCAGTGCTGGACTTTCCAACAAGCGCAGGCGTCTTGCCAGTGGTGGCTGATGAATTGGCAACCGTTATTACGGAAGATAGCACGGGGGTATGCTCACCACGTAAAGACCTCGTCTTTGATCAGTTTAGTTAATCAAGGCACTTCTGAAGAGCTAATGGTAAAAGCTTCTAACCACCGACTGAAAAGATCTGTAACAACAAGAATAAAGCATCTTTCCTTGGAGCTCTTGGGATATGGACCCGTTAGACCGTCGGATACGATCTTTCATGGCTGCTTTGGTTTGTGTGGTCTCATGGTTTCCTGCGATGTGGTGGCTCGTTTGTAGGAGGCACATAAGCTACAGTCCTTGATTTCATGACTAGTCCTAGGCCAGCAGTGATGCTTCTTGACGATACACAGCGTCTTGTCCGTCCCTGGGTGACCCACGTGGTGAGAGTCGTGGAATTTGTACAGTACTTAGGGTACGGCCATTTGCGGCACGTAGACCTCTAAGGGAGAGTTGTTGGATGTGCGCTTCCAGAGCAGCTCGCCGACAATGCCGTTGCAGGCCAGGAACTGCGTTTCTTGTTGCGTGAGACTTGAAGATTCGGCTACTGGGTAGATTCTTTAGCGAAGCTCTAGACAGACTGGATTCTGGAGCTGAGCATCCCGAATATCATCGAGTAGAGGTGGAACATTAGTGCTACAATAAACACGTGTATGTTGTGCTTGCTGGCTAGCTACCGGTGGTAGGATCCTCTGAACGTTGTCCAAGTCGGTAGGTGCTCTTGCTTGTTACTGTGATATTTGGCCTTAGTGGTATTGATCTTTGCGCTAGCGTAGCTGATACTGCTATGCTGCCCATCAGGCCCTAACTGATAGAGAACCGCTTCAATTTCTCTAGCACTGGCGTATGTCTGGAGCACATAGAGCCAGTCTGGATGGGGTCAAGCGAGCTGCAGGGGCTTGGTGAGTTCGACCTTGGGTCGATCATCTGCCGCTTGATCCTCTGGCGTTTACTTAATCGGTCACTTCTTACCAGTAAGATCCGTAAGAGGTCCAAGTAACAAGGTGCGTACTTACGTAGCCAACCACTCGTACCGAGGAAAGACTGCAGCTGCTTGCGAGTTTTTGGAGATGACGCACTACATAGTTTTTCGACATGCTCTGGGAGCGCGTTATTCCCTTTGGCATTAGTCTTGGGTCCATGGTAGGTAAGTTCAGAAACTTCGAGGACGCACTTGTTAATGGCCACCGTGAGCCCGTGGATTTTTTATCTCTTTAAGACCAGAGCCAGATGTCTCAGATGCTTCTCCGGAGTATTAGAGTATATGATTATGTGATCCAAGTGAGAACATCTTGGCTCATTAAGCGCTGGAAGATGCCTGGTTCTCCCTTTAGTCCGAAAGGCATGACACGGAACTGTTAGAAGCCATCCGAATAATCTGCAAACGCTGTGTATTGTATAGAGTCAGGTGCCATGGAGATCTGCCAGTATCTGCTCTTGAGATCAAGCTTCGAGAAGCACATGGCAGCTCCGATGTCCGTGACCGCGTGATGAATGTGAGGTATTCATTGTGATGTATCCTCGGTAATGGCGTTTAACCGTCCGAAGTCGATGCAAAATCGCATAGTGCCATCCTTTTTGGTTGATAGGACGATTAAAAAGCTGTTGGGTAAAAACGAGGGTTCGATAATACTACGTGACAATATCTCTTGCACCTGTTTCTCAATTATCTCTCGATGCCTCTTCAAGCAAGGGTATAGAGCTAAGCAGAAAGTATTGTGAGGCTTTACTCGGATCTAGTGTCGGATTGTACGAGTTTATTGTAACTTCCCAGTTAGGGGCCCGAAGACTTCAGCGTGTTCTTGCAGAAGCTCAAAGAGGCCTAAACGCTGACTGTCCGACAGTCCGTGTTAAACTTGGCTGGGATCCAGTAACCAATGCTCCTCTGCTGACGTCCGTGATATTAACGGGATGGTGATTCGTTGCTTTCGTCCGAAATAGAGTATCCCCCGAGATAGGTTTAAGATTGACCACTCTGCAAGTAGGGCTGTTAGGCCTATCAACATTGAATGACGAATGTTTGGAAAGACGACAAAGTCGAAGTCAAACGACTTTTACTGGATCTGCAGTGTGAGGTAAATACTCCTGATGGTCTGCAAAGTGGCGCTACTACAAGCCATGTCACACTTTTGCGCATAGGCATAAACTTGCTTTTGGTTAGTAAGTAGCGAAAGATAAACAAAGTTGCTGTTGCGGCTTTATTCACCAGCGCAGCTACCTCTCCATGACCAAGGCAGACGGTAATTTTTTGTAGCGGGTGGCAGAATGTACTGGTAGTGTTTATTGCCAGAGTTCCTTTAGAGCGTTGATAGCCGGTCTCTTGGACGCTCCTATTCCGTTTCCCGTAGTGTTTGAGAGCCAGGCAATCCAGATAGGACAATCGCGATGTAGATGTTGCTTGGGACAAAAGTAGCGTCTATGGACACGCCCTGGTGTCGTGGTTCCTGGGTTTGTGACCGCTGGAATCGGTTTGGTGCCAGCGCTGGGTTTCTTGCTCCTATTTTTTTGTAGAACTTCTTCATTTTGCTTCACTTTAATTGAGATGGTAATAAATTATGCGTAAGTGGTGTAAGTGTGGCATCGCACACTGGGGCCGCATCGGAAAAAACTGTTCAAAACCGGCTACGACCTTCAATTGTTGACCAATTTCCAATTTTTTTTTTTAAGTAATCTGAAGATGATTCATAAGAATTGATTAGAGTCCAAATTTGAATTTAGATGCCCAGATGTTTGTTACATGACCTTAAAGTTCAAAAAATTAGGTTTTTCGTGCAAAATGGTATGGTATTGTAACTTTGAAAATCTGAAAAAATTCATACATCATATTATCAATATTGTGTATTACACTTAATAAGCATAAGAATATTTTTAATCATTTTTGATCAATTTTAAGGTTATCTTATGCAAATAACAAGTTTTTCAAATACTTACAACTAGAAAATTGACAAAAAAATAGTATGTTTCTTCTAATCACTTCAGGCACATTTTAAATGATTTACGCTGTAAGTAAGATATTTTGACCCGTTTTAAGGTTATGTACCTGAAATGACACTGGGGCCAAGCCGATAAAAATGTTAAAAACCGGCTACAGCCTTCAATTGTTGACCAATTTCCAATTTTTTTTGTAAGTAATCTTAAGATGATTGATAAGAATCACTTGGAGTTCGATTTTGAATTTAGGTGCCCAAACAATTTCTACATAACCTTAAAGTTTAAAAAATTAGGTTTTTCGTGCAAAATGGTATGGTTTGTAAACTTTAAAACATGTTTTTTAAATACTAACAAATAGAAAATTGAAAAAAAAATTGGATGTTCCTTCTAATGGCTTCAGGCAAATTTTGAATGATTTACGCTGTAAGTAGGATACTTTTGACACGTTCTTAGTTTATGTACCTGAAATCATTTAAAATGTGCCTAAAGCAATCAGAAGAAACATTTAACTTTTGTTTCAATTTTCTAGTTGTAAGTATTTAAAAAACTAGTTATTGGAATTACATAGCCTCAAAATTGATCAAAAATGATAAGAAATATGCTTATGCTTATTGAGTGTTATGCACAATATCGATTATATGTTGTATGACTTTTTCAGATTTTTGAAGTATAAATACCATATCATTTTGCACGAATAACCGAATTTTTTGAACTTTAAGGTTATGTAACAAATTTTTAGGCACCTAAATTTAAATTTAGTCTCCTAACAGTTCTTATAAGTCATCATAAGATTACGTCAAGGAAAAAAATTGGAAATCGGTCAACAATTGAAGGTCGTTGCCGGTTTTTGAACATTTTTTTCCGATTTGATCCCAGTGTGCATCGTGACTGATGGCATAGGGCTGGACGGATGAGCTCCATGACAGTGGTTATCATCTCCTTCTCTGGGGTCTTAAAGTTAATCCTTTTAAAAAGGAGATATTTCTCTTGGAGGAATGCCGTGACTGGTTTTTTTCGGACTGGTGTTTTAAAGAGAGCTCTAAAAATAGCTTTCCATGAACAGCTGGGCTGTCGAGTCTTGTTTCAAGCAAGTTGCTAGACTGATCTAAGGTAAAAGATTGGTTTTTATACGGTTGCCATCATTTCCCTGCTTCTCTTTGAAGGCCATTAGCAGCCGTGCAGGTCTGCTGGGTGTGCATCGTTTCATGAGCCTTAAAGTAGGTCGCACACTGTACTAGGTAGGTCTCTGGGTCTTCATGGCTGTAAGCTTCATAGGTTGGTAGCTCTGGCAGCTAGATCCAGGCCTTAAGAACCGTGGTCTTACTGTCAGGCATATTGTTCTTTATTATCTTTATCTTGCGTCTCTTCTTTTTAGTGTTGGGTAATTTTTGTGTGTCAAGCGCCACTTGATGTTTTTTCCCAACTAGAAGTAATTTAAACTGGTTGCGGGTCAGGCGATGATCAGTCGGCAGTCCTAGTGTCTCGTAGGCTCCTCCCGGCAGCAGCACGATTTCTGTTAACATGGCCCCACGTCGAGCGATAAACTGTTAAAGCACCCCCTAAGGATTGGCTTTAAACATAGAAAGAGAGGTGCAAAGAGGAATAAGAGCAGTGTGATGACGGTTCGGAATGTTCCTCGGAAGTTAGGAGTCTGTGTCAAGAACCTGTGTGGGGCGAGAGTACTCTACCCGGCTTTACTAGCGTGGTATCGGAGTCCTCTTCCTTGGTCGCCTGCTCGGAGTCAGATTAGTTGGTGGCGTAGTTGGTGGTGTTGAGTGTCGATAAGCGGCAACAGCAGGGTTAAGTAAGGAAGTCCAGAGACGTTGAGTAGGATCTACTGTGGGAGTAAGGGGCGGTTAAGTGGCTACCGTATCATAGAAAAAATCCTCGGTGCACTGCACCGCAACGTCTTTGTATGTTTTAGGGGTGGGAGGGGTGTGTACTCTAAGGCTACCTCCACCACACAACCTTGAACCAAGCACGCATTTAGTTTTGTCCAGTGGAAAGACGATTCCACTCTTTAATGGCATAGGGGTCTCATGCATATACATGTTGAAACAAAAAAGAGAGGGTAAGGGGCATGTATGCAGCTCTGGTCAGCCAGCTGACGACCACAGAGACAGGTTAATAAGTAAAGGTGCAAAAAAAAGAGTGAACACAGCGAGGTTCTGGTTTTAGTGCATAGTATAGTTTATTGATTATATGCTGCTCTTGCCACTGCTGTGGTACTCGGTGATCGCTAAGCAAGCTGACGCCACTGAACAGCTGAGTGAGCTCTTATAGGCAGTAGAGATCACTTACTTGGTGGTAGTAGATTTAATTGCTAGCGCTTGCCACCTGGCGGCTGGTAACTGGTACTATAGGGCGCGCGCGCTTGAATCAGGCCGGGAACTTAAAATGTTAATACAGCGCAAAGTTTAAATGTTCGTAGACAAATTTATGAAGAACGATAAGAAAAAAAATATTAGTTATATATAATTATTGTGAAGTATAGGCCCGACGGTAACATGATGATGATCATAATAATGATGATGATTTTGGCAATAATGATACTGATGATAATGATGCTAGTTATATTGATCATAGTGATTGTAATGATGATGATATTGATAATAATAATATTGATAACTTTGATAATGATGATTATGTTGATAATATTGATAATAGTAATGATAATAAAGATGAAAAAACTAGAGATGATTGTACTGGAGATAAAGATAATAATACTGATAAAGTGATAAAGATGATAATAATAGTGATAATAATAATGATTCTGATGAGAAGAATGATGATATTGACTGGTATAATGATCATAATAATGATAATATTAGTTTACGTGATAATAAGAATGAAAAGAATGATCATGATGATAATTATGACGAAGATTGTAATAATGACAATGATGACTATGATAATAATGTTGATGATGACAATGATAATAATTATAACTATATCAGTGAAGATGATGATGATAAAGATGATATTTATGACTAAAATTATGATGATAATGATAATGATAATGATGATAATAATGATTATTATAATTAATGTGATGATGATATTTATCGTGATGCTTGTTGTGATGGTAATGATAATCATAATGATGATGGTTATGATCATGATGATGATTATCATTTTGATCATGATAATTTTGAGGATGATTAGGATGATAATAATTATGAATAGTTTGTTAGAGATAATGATTATGATGATGATCATGATGACAGTTATGATAATTATGAATATAAAAATGACGATGATGACTATTATGTTAATAATGATGATGATAATGATGATTATAATGATTATTGTGTTGATAATCATCATGATTATAATTAATATTATGATGATGTTAATAATTATGATGATTATATTATTGTCATTGATGTTCATAATGGTGGCACTGATTATGATGACGATGATTATGATGATGATAACGTTGATGATATCGTAGATGATGGCGATACTAATTAATATCATAATAACAAATATGATAATAACGATCATGATAATGTTCTTAAAGATAAATATGATTATGATAACGATAATGATACTGACAATAATAATGGTACTTACTGCGTTGATAATGTTAAGAATGATGATGACGATGATGAATATGATTGTAATGATAATGCTGATGATACTAATGAATATTTTTCTAGTAATTATGATGATAGTGATGATGATGGTAAAACGTGTAGCATAAAGACTATGACTACATTTGTAATGATAATAAAATTATAATTTTCTTGTAAATGATATTATTAATAGAGATAATCAGGGCTTTAATCGATATGATATTAATAATAATGATCTAGATGATAGAGTCGATGTCAACAATGCCAATAATACTGGTGGTGATAATGATTATGATGATGATAATGATGATGATAAAACAGACGGTTTTGATAGGGTTTTAAAGGATGCTTATGAAAGTCACCACTGTAAAGTCGATCATATTAATGATCAAGATGATAATAATAATGATGATGATAAAGGTAACAACTGTGACACTGATGATTATGTTCACGATATTAAAGACGATTATTGTGATTAGAATACTGATGATATTGATCAATAATTCGATGATAATAATGATCATGTACATCCCGATGATGATGATTGTAATAAAATTGATTTTAATGATAATGATCATGAAAAAAATGATGATGTTGATCATGATAATAATCATGTCAAAGCCGATCACGGTAATGATCACGTGGATGACGAAAATGATAATAATAATCATGATTATGATAATATTAATACTTATAATGATTAGAATAATAATGTCTATGATGATATTACTATAGATGATAGAAAGGATAATAATGATGCGATAATAATTAAACAGATGCAATGATGATGATGATATAAGTAATGATGACGTTTATGTTGATTATGATGATAAAAATCATAATCATATTAAAGTCGCTAATGATAATGATCAAGATGATGATGATGATAGTTAGTATAATAATGGTGATTATAATGATGATGATAATGATTTGGCTGATAATGATGATAATAATGATGCAAGAAATACTGATCCTAATAGTCATGCTTACGATGATGATACTTACAGGGATAATAATGTTGATTATGACGTCTTTGATGATTATGATGATAATAATGATGTTATTTATAAGTTAAATGATGATGAAGATAGAGATAATGATAATCATGATAAATTTGATTATAATAATTTTGATCATGATAAAAATGATAATATTAATGAAGAGTTTTTTAAAGATATTGACTATGATAATAATAATGATGTTAGATATGATAATGATGATTATAAAAATTACGATGTTGACGATATTGTTGATAATGTGAATAATAATGACAATATTAATGATAATTGTGAAAATGATGATCATGATTGAAATTCAGATAATGATAATGATGATCAAAATTTTTATTGTGATGTAATGAAGGTTGATTATGTTGACAAAAATGTTGTTAATGATTAGTGTGGTGTAAATGATCATGATGATAGTGATGATGATGATAATTGTAAAGATGATTAATACTATAATAGCAAGGATGATTCTGATGATATTGATGCTACAAACTGCAATGATAGTTTAAATGATGATGACTATAACAATCAACGTGGTAATGTCGACATGGTGATGATTTCCTTGATGATAATAAAAAAGGAAGTGGTTAATTATTACGATAATAACGATGACAAAAAAGATGATAATGATGTTAATAATGTAGATAATGATGATAAAAATTATGTTAATAGCTGTAATCATAATATTACTGATAACAATAAAAGTGATGATGATAATAATGATGATAATTAAGTTAACTATGATAATTATATCCTAAAAAATGATGATGATTGTGATGATGATATTAATGATTATTAGAATACTGATGATAATGATCATAATGGTTATGATGATGATGATCATGATGATGATGATAAGATGACGATGACAATGATGACAATGACTATGATGATAATTGTGAGTCTGATGATAATGACTATATTGATGAAGAAAATGTTCATGATAAAGATAACGATATTGATGATACTGTATATAATAGTAATAATCGTGATGATGATAATGATTAATGTAAGGATAATGATGATTCTAATGATGATAATAATAATGATAATGATAACTATTGCAATAATATTAATTATCTCGATAATGAAAATGATGTAGATAGTAATGATTATAGTGATAATAATGATGATGATAAAGCTAATGATGATGAAGGTATAGATGGTGACTATAATGATGATGATCCTGATTATGACGATGACGAGGACGATTAGGATGACAAAGAAGAGCGAAAGGATGATAATGATGATGTATACAAAGAAAATGACCATGATATGGATGATGATAATCATGTTGATGATGATGGTGATGATGATGGTGATGATGATGATAGTGATAATGACATAGGTGATAATGATGATACTGATAAGGATGTTTATGATAAGACTGTTTATAATAAAGATTATGATGATGATTACAGTGAGGTTAATAATAATGATGATCATGATAATGATAATGATGATACTGATGGCGATAATGATATCATATCATTATTTATAGTAGGGATAATGATTATAACTGTATTTGTGATGATAAGGATAATAATAATTATTACTTAAATAATGATTATAATAAGATAAATAATACTGAGGATAAAGATGATAAGAACTGTCAGGGGTATCATAAACATGATAATTATGATTATTTTTCTGATGATGATGATGATGTCGATGAAGAAAAAAAAATGATGCAAATAATAATGATCATAATAATGATGATAACGATGATGATATTGACGGTAAGATCAATGTTTATAATGATAATTATAATAACAATCATGGTAATATTGATTATAAAAGTGATCATGTTTGTGATGATCATAATGATGTTGAAGAATATAATCATAAGGATATTGATACTGATGATCATAATAATAATTAAAAAATTGATTTTGATGATTATTCTTATCATAGTGATAATACTTATAATTTGATTTGATAATGATTATGATGATAATAATTATAATAGCTATGATTATGATGATGTATATGGTGATAATAAGAATGATTATGATGCTGATAATACTATTGAAGATGATGTTGATGATGACAAATATGATTGTAATGATAATGATGATACATCTAATAATTATCTGACTAGTGATCATAATAATAATGATGATGATGATAAAACAGCTCAGCATTATGACTATTACTAAAATTGTAAAATAAGAATATTAATTATTATTTTTTTGAAAAATTACAATGATAAGAATGAGCATTCTAAGGATAATTACGTTGAAGATGATAAAAGCTATTATAGTTATGATGATGATGATAATAATTTCGATAATGATGATGATGTGAATGTTGCCAATAACGCTGCTGTTAATGATGATTATAATAATGATAATAATGATGATAATCCAGACGGTAATAATATTGTTTATGATCATGTTTATTAAGATGACCATTGTAAAGTTGATCATAATAATGATTACGTTAATGGTGATGATAAGTGTAATAACTTTAATAATGTTGATCATTTTTATGATGATGACAATGATAATAATAATTAGTATAATGATGATGTTGATCATAAATTCGATGATTATGATGAATATGTTGATTGTTATGATAATGATTGTAATAAAACTGATCTAAATAATAATGAATATGAAAAAGATGATGAGGTTGATCACAATAATAATCATGTCAAAGCTGATCACGGTAATGATTATGTTGATGTCGATAATGATAATCATGATCATAATATTATTAATCATATTGATTATGATAATAATGTCGATGATGATGATGATGATAAAGATGATAGAAAGGACAATAACGATGCGATAATGATTCAATGATGCAATGATAATGATAATGATGAAAAAAGTGTCGTAGACCGTGCTGCTTGTAGCCTAGGTCTAGTAAGGAAGCTTCAACACTAACGGCATACCATCTAGCCATGTATAGAGGTAAGTGGCGGTGAATACATTCCTCTCACATACACACATTACACTGACACAGAAGTGGCGGGACTTGGTGGGATTCTCCTGTCTAAGTTGTCGGGGCCTTGCTACTTGTGTATGATATGGATGCTTCGGGAGGTGAGGCCAATGTGGTGCCCGAATAATACCAGGCTACTACTGCTGTAAAGGCTGTACGTATTAAAAATAAAAAAGACGCGGTGGGCTGTACTATACTGGCTTACTACCGCCGAGGAGACCATATGGTGGCTTTTTTCATAAAGCATTGCTGGAACCAGCTGCTACCGAGCTCTGGGATCGCAATAGGGTGGCTCGGTACTGGCAATTTGGGAAGGTGCATCCTACCGAATTCTAGGGGGGGAGGGGGGGGGCTGCAAAGACGTTAGGCACGGAGCGGGGGTCTGCTAAGTATCCCTCTTTTGCCGTTTGGAGCAGCTAGAAAATCAAGCTGTTCGAGTGTAGGTAGTAATGTTTGCAACATAAGTGCTGTTAGCAATTTCAGCATTATAACGCAAGGTGATCTGAAGTACATGGCGGGCAGAGAGGCTCAACTTCTACAGGAGAGGGCAGAAGAGTCTGGCTTTGTAAATGTTGATAAGACGGCGCTTGAATAAACTCTCAAGAATATCCATGTTAAATACGCTAATACGGCGAATGTTGTCAAGGAAGGTGTAGCGTCCGCCCTTGAGAGCCTAAAGGAAGCAGAAGACAGATGAATACTCAACTCGGAGAAGAAGGAATCCATTTACCAAAAAATAAAGAGCGATTTTAGGTCTGTTTGATGGCAAAGTAAAAGAGGGGAGAAAGTCCGTAAGCAGGTTCAGAGGAAGACTCTAATAACAGCACTGAAAGAAATAGACAGAGCTAAGTGTATAAGGAGTTCATCGAAAAGCCCAAAAGGACATGCTTATACGCAACAGCAGACAAGGAAAAGCAAGATAGCCGAAAATAAAAAGAAAAAGATGAATTTGATGAGCTAGAGCAGCCTAAAACAGGTGACAGACTCAACGAAGGTGCTAGTAAAAGTTGCTGCAGGACAGACCATTGCAACCGTACTTAAGTGGCTAAAAAAAGGCTGTAATCCTGAATCAGTGGAAGCCACTGTGTAAAGCGTTGAGACGACAGAAAAAGGAGATGTCCTGATAGAGGCAAAAGGTATAAGAGACATCACTGCCTTTTCCTAACACGTTAAAAAAGCAGTGGCGGAGAAGGGTACGGTCCTTTGCAATGAGCGCAAAGTGACTGTTGAAGTCTGTGACCTCTATGCTTTTGCGGGGATACAGGAGATAAGGGAGGCGTTGTAAAAAGTCATAGACATCCGTATCCAGGACACTGACCTACGCCTCCTCAAGGCCAACAGGAGGAGGCAAAGGATGGCATTCGTGGCTCTTCGTAAATCACAGGCTAAAAAGCTCGAAGAAATAGCCAGATTAAAGGTAGGCTTTGTTTCCTGCCGAGTGAGGAGGACGATCGAAGAAATCAGATGCTACAGGTGCCTTGGGATTGGGCACCTGTCCTCATCATGCAAGAGAGAAGACAGATCTAAGGTCTGTTTTAAGTGTGGGAGCTGCAACCATCGCAAAAAAGTCTGCGATAGAGAGGAAAAGTTTTTTCTATGCAAGAAGGAAGATAGAAAGCACGAAGCTGGAGGAGAAAGCTGCTCAGTCAAGCAAATACTAAAAGAAGCTAGAGCCAGAATCCCTTAAAGGCCTCGCTCATAGCAAAATAATGACGAGGCCGACCAATAAGTGTGAATGCAGGCTGCGCTAGGCTTTTATGCCTATCAGCAAGTAGAAACTCAGAGCCCAGAAATTAAGCTTGCAAAATAACTTTTGGCCCAGAAGAAAGCTAGGTGTAGATGTCCGGTCACAGGTATCTCGAGACCTTTTTAGGATGCCTGCAAAAGGCTCGACTGGTGGATGGATGGTAATGCGTGATTACCTGGGCATCCTCAAGCCTTTTTCAGGGCTCTTAAGTGGTACTCATATGCCAGCGATTGGTGAGCGAGATTTCTCGTCTATGCTGTGAGGTACGATGTCCGCCTTGGTGGCTCTACCACGAAGTAATGCTAACGCAGGTCGGGGGTGGAACAAAAGCCACCTGGCATGATGGGGGGGAGGAGGCGTGGTATAGTTACTCTCCAGTCAGCATTTCCCCACACAACAAAAAAAAAAAATATTACTACGCCTAGTACTACTACTACTACTACTACTTCTACTACTACTACTACTACTACTACTACTACTACTACTTCTACCACTACGACTACTACTACTACTAATACTACTATTGTTACTTCAACTATTACCACATCTACTAATAACACTTCTACTACCTTTACAAATCCGTGTCCGAGCGCTGCTTCAGGTTCCTTGGCTTTGGCCACATTGCAAGTCAGTGTGGTGGACCTGACAGGGCCAGGGCGTGCTGGAGGTGTGGCCAAAAGGGCCACGTAGCACGAAGCTGCTC
>JAPYYV010005052.1:0-15857 GCA_030522625.1 Copidosoma aretas
TTCACTTGCTCCTTTGTCTTAAATCAAGAATGACGATGTAGAATGAAAACACACAGTGATTGGAGCATGACTATATTTATCAATAGATTAATAACATCGGTATTTCGCCTTCTCGCGGAAGGCTTCTTCAGAAAAATATATCATGTAAGTGCGAAAACAATACATCTATACGGACAGTCGTAGCACGCGGAGAGCTACATATCAAAAGCGCATAGCAACATGTCTTAAGTATTTGATATGTAGCTCTCCGCGTGCTACGACTGTCCGTATAAATGTATTGTTTTCGCACCTGCATGATGTATTTACTTGAAGAGGCCTTCAGCGAGAAGGCGAAATATCGATGTTATTAATCTATTGATAAATATAGTCATGCTCCAATCACTGAGTATTTTCATTCTACATCGTCATTCTTGTAATCAAAAAGTATCAAAACGATAACAAGTCAATACTTTTCTTATACAGTATTCAGGTTAGGAGTACTTGTTTACACACGGAATAAATAAAAATAATGCCTTGCGGTGTGTGGCGGCTTTAGGAGCGGCGGCGGGCGCGTAGCAGCCGCCCGTGCCGCGCGGTGACTCGCACCTATACATTCATTAGCCCAATACATAAAAATATCGAAAAACCCCTCTTTTTTTATTGACTATATTTTAGTAAAATTGTCTCATCTTTCGATCTAGACAGTCAAAAAAATTCTAAAAATTGTACATCATAAGCTTTAACGTGTTTTTACCAACATTTGCATTTTTAAAGGTTATAAAGTGAAAATTAGTAAAAACTGATAGCACCATCAGAAAACTGAGAAAAAAGTACATCGAAATTGATGCTTTTGTGATTTTTACAATTTTTTCAGGCTGAAACGATGAGATGAAAAAGCCTAAGTTTATATTTGTTTATTTAAAACATAATTAAAAAATCAACAATTTTCGACAATTTTTCGCAGTTTGTAAAAAACCAAATTGTCAAATTGAAACGCACCAGAGCTCATTTTGTAGATTTTTTTATTATCTACAACTTTTATTCAAGACATTTTTTTCAAATAGTCCAGAAAAATTTATAATCGCGAAAAACCACGTTTTTAATACTTTACTTGCAAATTAAACAAAGAAGGGGGATTTTTCAGCTGTTGGAATCTTGGTACATTAACTCTAAATACATAAATGTACCCATTTATGGAAGAATATCGCGGTTGGCATTTTGTTCTCAAAACACCCATCAAATCGTCTCTTTTGCCTGGTCTAACTCCTTTAGCGGTATGATTAGTATCTGATGATTTAACTATGTCGTAGTCAATGGGCTCACGAACTTTGTGAATCATCGAAGCATCATCGTCACCACATAATATTCCAACTTCCACATTGCATGCTGTAAAAGCTGATCCCGACGAAATTTTATCAGCTGCCAAGTCAGCTTCAATGCTTTTGGCGCTGCCATAAAAGTTTAAACGGCAGTCGTGATCCGATGATGGATGTCCAAGGTCGCATTTTATGCTGTTTCGAACTTGTGAGGTACAAATGATTGCGCTCCTACAGTACAAATGATTTTTTCGTGCATATACAGCAGCCTTACACTTGTGACAGTCGTCTATTTATATATGATACTACATTTTAGTATTATTATTTGTTTTTTTAATGTCAGCGTCATGCTTTAAAAATAAAAAAATAAATCTATTAATACAAGAAAAAATTACTTGGTTATGATTTTTACAAAATATGACATTCTAATAGTCTAAAAACACTAAAAGATAGGGAAAAAGTGGTTTTTTATTGTAATCCTACTTTTTGCTCTAATAAAGCATGTAGCATTGGTGTAATAAATTCAAAGAATTTATTTGCATAACTTACGCCACTTTCTTATTACAGCCCAACTACAACTTGAAGTAGTATCGCAAATATTTTTTATCTTAAAATATGTATATGAAGGAAGAGTTGATGCCACAAAAGGTAATAGTAGGACAAGAAATGTTTGAATAATGACAAGTCCAAATCGTTAGAAATATCGATTTTTGAAACTTTCTGAATTTTCATCTCAAAATCTAAGCGGTTTACGGACACATTACTCAAAACTTTACCTCTAACATTGCATGAAAAATACAAAAACAATTTTTTTGGAGCAAAAGGTTGCATATCGTGCTTAGTCAGTTGATATACATATAATAAAAAGGGTGGGGACCGCGATCAAATACGGGCTTCTATATGGGTGGATGCGAACTAAGCATAATCAGATAATTTGATACTTGGGTCACAGAAAAGCGTAACTTACGTGCAGACATGAGACATTCAGTGCTATAAATAGTATTTTAATAAATGTTTTAAAACTTTCCTGTAAAAAATGCGGCTCCTGACCGTCATTTTTATGATTTTTATAAATGTCAGCGTCATCATTGTCGTTATAATCGTAATCATAATAATTATCGCTATTATTTATTATAATGGATAATTTTACTGGCGATATATTCGTTGGACATAGATTACGATGTTTCAATGTCCAAAGTAGCTCAAGAGCGAAGCATACAACTTAAGAATTTTAACAATAAAGGAATAAGGGATCGGATGAATTGAGCACAAAACTATAGTTAAGGACGAAAAAATTTAATACAAGCCCGACTGACCTTCTCTAGGTTTACGTGCGAGACCCTCCGCTGAGGTTGCACGCTTCTTGCTCCCAGCATCAAGTTCGCGCTCTGAGGAGCGTCTGGTAAGGAGCTGCGGTCCCGATGATCCTGACGAGGTGAAAGATGATAACATTACGTTACTAGTCGAAGTTGCGCGCCGGGTGCCCCAGAAGCTTGCTACGGCGCCTCCGGTATCCGCAGGTTCGAGCATGCGAGGCGTTGAGCTTCCAAAGGCAAACACAATATGCGAACGCTCGTTTTTCCGCTTAGTCTCGATGCGTGCCTCACGATCCTGATTTTTGCGCATTATCGCTTCGCGCCTCTCTTGGTCTGCCTCACAGATCAGGCGCTTTCGTTCCTCTACCTGCCATCGCCTGAAAAAATAAGATGAATCCAAAATTAGAGAGTAGGTTCATCATTGTGGTCAAGTCGTTGTAATCGTTGCCAATTTTATGTAACTGTTGTCATAATTGAAACAATATTGTGGTAAAACTAATACTGACTATGGAAAAAAATAATTGTTAACAAGAGCCTGGCAACAGTAAGGACAGATAATGGCAACATCAGAAAATTGTTTTATCTCAATAATTTACGTAGAAAAATGTCAGCGGCTAAAACCATTTATTTTTGTGTAATTGGTAAAGACCAACCACAAAAATTTTAGAACAGGTAAGTTAAAAAAAAAAAAAATTTAAGAATAAAAAAAAGTGAATTAAATTTTTAGGTTTAATATACATAAAAAAAATGTTCCGAAAAACCTCATCAATTTTAAGCTTCCTCATAGAAGTAGCTTTGTATCGATAAAAACAAATATTCTTAAAAATATGTCAGAAATGTTTTTTATAGTGTTTGGAATAAAAATACATCATTTTAAAAGAATGTCCATACATTTTTTTTTTTTTTTTTTTTTTATAGCGGGAATGAGGAGATCTTCTAAAGACACCTCTACGTGCACATATGGCTACCGTAGAGGTAGTGTCGGATTCACCCTGGCTTATAGTGTAATAAAACTACGTGATGCTAATCATCATGGGCGCCTACCGACTAAAACCATCCTCCCCAAGAGAAAGCCAGTCCGATGGACTATTACTCTGATATAGGTGTTGAAACAGGAAAGAAGAGATAGAAGCTGAGAAATAGTGGAAAGATGAGAAATAACGGCAAAGTTCGATGACCGATCAAGAGACCAAGGAAGGAATCTGGTCAGTACTATACGCATCAGGGCGAAACTCGGAATATTAAGGTGTTAAAGCAGCTTCAGGGACGACGAGAGGGAGAGAGAAACACATCCTGGTCAGGCATCAGATTTATGAGCGAAGAGAATTCACTCGTAGATCTTCAGCCCAGCCACGCTGATAGTTGTAGGACTTCACCCGATGATGAACTGGCCCAGGTGTTGGCCCCCCCGGAAGAGACTCTCCGGTTGGTCCATTCACCAGGACGGCAGACTTCTGGCTTCCCAGGAGGGAATGGGCTACGCCGACTGCCAGCGGGAATACACCGACCAAGCGTTAGGGCGCGCCTACGATTTCCCCAAGGAGGGATTGCCCCTTAGGTTCAGGCATCATCAAGAGAAACTGCAGTCGGTCCGCTAGAATCGGGTAGAATGTGTTTTCGGCGCCACTAGTACTTTTCCCACCGAAAAAGTCCGAGAATCAAACTTGTGGTACTTTTACGCCACTTAAGCAGTCCTTTAGTGGTACTTTAGCGGGACTTAAGGGAGACTTAAGCGGTACTTTGGCGGTAATTAAGAAGTATGTTGACGCGTCACTTTCGCGATGTATCAGCAGTTCTTTTCGGGTCGACTTAGACTGCACTTGAAAATTACTGTTACAGACAGAGTAACTGTGTGTTTGAATGCTAGAATCATGCGAAATTCATTTGCTATTTAAATTTAATTTTGTTATTCTAAAATTGTGAAATATACTGGCATGTAAATGACTAGCGTTGTCAAGGAAGTATATAGTTTGTTCATATTTAGTTGTCAAAAACGTGAGATTTTTCATAACCTTTGTACAACTCGGTCGACTCTTGTTATGTTAGGTCTTAACCAGCTTCGGATAATAAATAAACGATTTGTGTCCTTTAAAGTTGTTACAGTTTCTTTCTTTCGGTCGTGTAAGCCTCGTTTGCTACATTTTTGTTCCAAAATCTGGCAATAATTAAATACAGGTTTCGCAAAGAAAGAGAGAAATATGAAGAGGCTCCGGTTTTACGGTCAAATGGCTCCAGTAGACGATGTACATGCTCTCAATCTGCAACGACTGACTCCTGCTGCTGCAACCATCTTTGCAGCCGGCTCCGACGCCGACGTCGAGCTACCACTACTTCCAGCCGCCGCTGCTGCTGCTCCGGCGCGCGCAACCGCGTGCGCCGCACTACCACCTGCATCCTGCTACAACTCTAATGGCCAGCTCTGACGACGAGCTGCCAGCAGCCCTAGCAGCCACAGCTGCTGTTCCGGCACGTGCACGACCCCATGCGCCGCACTACCTTCTGATTCTGCAGCTCCTGTCTTGCCGGACGGCTCCGATGATGAGCCACCGTCACCACCTTCAGCGGCTGACTTCGACGCTGCTCAACGTCACCGATGCATCGCACCTCCTATTTTCGTGGTCGGCTTGGACGACGGACTACTACCGCCGCCACCTCCTGCTCCGCTGTCGTTGGCTGCTGCGCGCTCTCATGCGCTGACTTGCTGCCAATGCTAACCTCGCGGCCGGCTTTCACGAGCCACCACCATCTTCTGCTTCAAGTTCTCGTCCGCTGTGCCGACCTACTACCGATCCTGTCTTCTGGGCCGGCTTTCACGAGCCACCGTCACCTTCTGCTTCGCTGTCGTTGGCCGCTGCACGCTGCTGTATAAGGCGCCCGTCCTGCTTCTGCTACTATCACCGCTGTTTCTGCTGTCACTACCCTTAACCCTGATGTGCCGTCGAGGTGCTCCCGCTGCTGTTATTCAGAGATTCAGAGTGCCGTAGAATAATTTCGATATTCATATACAATCTTATTGCGTCAAATTATGTATACAATTAAAAAATTTCAATGCAATGAATAATCACAATAAGTATGATCTATATCTTACTTGTAAAAATTGTATGGTACAAACCCCTAGTGTTGGTACGAGGGGGAGGATGTTACGGACTAAATGACCGTATCTTTGAATGATAGAATCGTGCGAGATTTTTTTGCTTTTTAAATTTTGTTATTCTAAAATTGTAAAATATACTGGCATGTAAATGATAAGCATTGTCAAGAAAGTATATAGTTTGTTTATATCCAGTTTTCAAAAACGTGAGATTTTGTATAACCTTTGTACAACTCGATCGACTCTTGTTATGTTAGGTCTTAAACAGCTTCGGCTAATGAATAAACGATTTGCGAAGTTTTTAAAAGTTGTTACAGTTTCTTTCTTTCGGTCGCGTAAGCCTCGTTGGCTAAAATTACTTTGACGAGACCTCAGCTGCTATTGAGCAAGATCAGGATGAACTTTAGGTAGAACTTGAGCGGTGCTTAGCTGGATGTCAAATGGCACTCAAACAACACTTGTACAGGTCTTCATCGGTACTTGAGCGGCACTTTAACAATATTTTTATCAAGTAGGACTAATTGTATTATTTTAGGTGAAGGTTAGCAGTGATATATATTTATATTTATTTAACGTTCTAATTTTGCGGTATGATTTTAGAATATTTAAAGGACTTTTTTTACTTGTAAGTGAGTATACCACTCACGTCTTTTAAAGTTGGCTTATCTATTTAGTTTATATTGTGTTTGAATTTTTATTAGATGCATAAATACTCATCTTATAAAATTTTGTATCATGTTTGAATTATGGTAATCTAATCTCATGATCAATAGTATATCGAATACAGTTGATTTGCTTCAAAATATGCTTTTAAAAAACCAACACAAATGCTCATTTTTTGAGTGATTAGTTGTAAATGTTGTCGAGAATTACTGAATCAATTGCTTAGTTTGGTTATAATAATCTTGTAGTCATCGCGTTCTAGTTCTTCATCGACCTCGTCACCGTTATCTTTGTTGACAAAGCCTGTAAATTCGAATAAAAAAAAATGGTCAAACATAGTTACAGGTGGTTTTTTTTTCGTAAAATTGTATAAAAGATTATAAATGAGATTGTGCATAAGATTGTATATAGCACTGTCAATATTATCAATTCGTGCTATGTATGGCGGGAAGGCCTCCTTAAATTTACAAATAGCTATTTCTATTAAATATACTTTTTATTCTCACCAGAAATGGTTTCGTAAATTTCAGTAGATATTTTTTAAAATTCTTCTCTACCAGTTACAAGCATTTCCTTCAATTTATCAATTCTTACTAACAATACCGTTAGTTTTTTTGCTACGTCCACATTACACTTGGATTCTTTTAAAATTTTCTTCAGGTATTTCTTTTTTTACGTAAACGAAGTGACATTCTTGCAATCGTATCTGCACCATTAAGGAGGTTTGGGAGCTTCAGAGGAAGGGGTAAGGGGGGTACAGCATCTAGTTTTGTTTAACTCGCTAGTACTTAATTATTAAACAATAAAATTATTTTTAAAAATAATAGGACGTACCTCTTAACATGTCTGATGATATCAGTTGAAAATCTGAAGAGCACATAATTTTCGAGAAAAAAATAGCCTCTAAAAATTTCAACTTCTACCGAACAAAGTATGTTATGCATTTTTGAAAACTCCAATTTTTATGGCACAGCATTAAAGTTCACGGTCAAGAGAAGGAAGGTGTCAAGTTTTAAATTATAGTGTTGACTTTAAAAAGTTCTAAAAGTGATTTGACAACGCAGTCTCATGATGCAGAAAAATGAAACTGACTGTAGACGACGCTCCCATGTGTTCAGTATAGGAGCAGCTCGCGACTTTGTTACGTTTTCGTTAATTACTTAAAAAAATGCCTAGCAAGGCTTGATTTTTCGTCACGAATATCATTCTTTTGTGCTAAGGTACCTTTACGAACTTTGTTATTTGCTCCAACATATTTACATCATCCTGTATTTTTAAGAAAAAGGCGATCAAACCTCGTCCATCCATAAGAGCCCGTGTAAAGTTGCCTGTTTTCAACATCTTTATCCTCAAAATGTTCCTTGGCGAATAACCTGAAAAAATTCATGTGCATTTTTTAGGTGCTAATTGTCAATATATACTTTTTTCAGCAGGATCCTATTTTTTCGACTTTCCTCCCAAACCTCCTTAAAGAGTTGATTTTTGTCAATTAGTATTATGTAGTATTATAGAAATAAAAGTCATTGAAAAATATTGTATATTCATAAGTAAACTCGAAAGCAGGAAATAATTTGTTTGTATGAATGATTATTTTACTATTTAGTTTTTGACGATAATCTTGATTATTAGCAAATTATTACCAACTACTGCTTCCATCACTGCAACAAAATCATTCTCTACTTTTTAGTTCTCTCATAAGAGCGTATGTTTCTTTTTTTAGTAACTTCAACATAAATTTATATGCAGAAGTTTTTCACTAACGAAAGTATACAATTTACAAAATAATTTAGGAACAGATCATCTATGGAAGATTGAACTAACGAGTTCACGGGTTATTTAACTTCGTTCCAGGAGAAACTTACAGAATTACATACAGTCACATTGTTTCGAAATGTAGATTATCGTTTTCTTAGCCGAAGTATATTTACATATATATATATAATATTCTTCAAATATCTCAGAGTACGTATTTGAACAAACCTACTGACGGACATTTAGATTTAAGGGAACTAATCTACTCTTCACTTCAACTCTATAAAAATCTTCTATTCAACTCCATCGAGTTCTGAAATAGAAGATTGCAATTACCATTAATTTTTTTTCCATCGTCCACGTTATCATTCCCATCTCTTACATTCACTGGCATCTGTGACTTCTCGTCTTTAAGATAACATAACGTTTATAAACGTTTATAAACATAAGATATTGAATAAAAATGTATTGTATTACAAAGTTTGAAAAATAATTCAATGTCTCCCTACTTGTTTTCTGTAGATTCCCTTTTTCGATTGAATAGTTCATAATTACAGCTAAAATAGATGTGTATAATTCAATTTAAAAGTGTTACAATAATGTTAACATTATTAATAATGAGCCCTTGAGAGTTCACTCCATAACGTAAGTTCTCATAAGAAGCATGCGAATCTCAGTCATTATTCGCATGGTATACGGAAAGAAAATTAGTAAAGCTGCTGTGCTACGTACTACAGCTACTGTACTAAACGTGCTGGACGGAGCAGTCCCACTGATTCAGTGAACTGCTCTCTCGATTCAGGGGAGCTACACCTCCGAATTTGGGTCAGTAGCAGTACCAGTCACTGAGAGGACAACCTTACCTTTTGGAGGACGACTCTACTACATATTTTGAGAAGATCCACTGTTTTTTGTTCTATACTGTTGTGTTACCGTGATGTATCTTTCATAAAAAAATTCATAGATCATTGGTAATTTAGAATAATAAGTCCACAATCATTTGCGCACAAAGGAAATACTTAACTAAGTATTATATATATTTGGGCTATTGGGAATGATACTGAAATTATTTGAAAAAGTACAAATATATATTAGAAGTGAGGTTCAATTTTGGTATATCAGAATTTGTATCACGCGTAGTACCGTAGCTTTACAAATTTTTTTTCCGTGCATACAATATTAAAACACAAAGGACCGAAACCTAACTAGATATTCACAGAAACGTAAAAAAAACATTAGACAACTTCTGCTTATAATGTAAAAAGGTACAAGATGCGTCTGCTGACAAGTCCATCAACCAATTTTTTCAAGTATAATGGTCTTTTACGTAAATAGATAGTATAAGTTAAGTCGACTTCATTAATATTTCTTTTGTAGTAATTTACTTTGTGTACATTGCGTTAACCGTTTCGTTTTAATCTGCATTACTGCCAAGTCGTTTTTTCCACTACGAAAAAAACACATTGGAGTAATATATATTATATAGAGTGATATATAATAAAAGATATGTAATTTATAAAAACATATGAAATAATGCTTTGCGTCGACTGGTTTGATGTCCTTTAAACGGGACCAGATACATTTTAAAGAGATAAGCAGCCTAGAAAATGGGGCATTAGAAGTTAGTAAGATACAAAGTGTTATAGTATTAATTATATGAGTAGCATGACCTTGTGCCGACATATTACCTTGAGTGCAAGTACCATCAGGCAAAATAATCATCTTTTATACTTAACTTTTGTGGTCTGAAACGGAATATTTGATTGCATAGAAATTTTCTTAAAATTTGTTTAAAATAAATAAATGAAATATACAACTGCAATATAGTCTTAATTTTTTAAATGTAGAAATGTACAAGTTGATTTACTTACATAGACAATAGTTTTATCCTTTATAAATGTAAATTAAAAATATTTGCTCGATTAAAAAAATAAGTTGTGGGTCCTCATGCAAGTAGTAACTTAGCGATTGAAACAGAATTTTAGTTTGCGACAAAACTAGATAATTTATAAACTTCCACAATTCATTTGAGGAAAAAATAAACTTAAGGAGAAAAATATTTTGCATCTTTTTATCTACAATACTTCGATACAAATTTTTCTAAGTTTTATCAGACTTAAACTTCTGCGAAAATGTTTTTTTATTTATTGTAAGGCTCAAGTTCTCATTAATTACTCAATAAAAAAAAATGAAACACTCTTGTACTTATAATGAAACCATAAGCAATGCTAAGGTATTTAACAGTAGTTACAACAAATTAAAAATTCGAAAGTTTCAATGATTTATTACCCAGAAAACGATATCTGTCATTAAACAATAATTTAATAGTCTGAAAAAATACAGTTTTTAATTACTATTTAAAAAAATATAAATCAGATCAAAAATTTTTGTACAAAAAACAGCTCGATTTTTTCTTTTATAATAATTTTTTTTTTCTCATTTAGAGACTAAAAATCTGCTTACCTTTTTTCGTGAACTTACATTTTGTTTCAAGCACTATGATATTTATACGGTAATAATGAGTTATGAAACTTAACATCTGTGAGGTAGGATCATTTTTTAGGTTACAACATTAGCGAATGCCAGTACACAGCGAGCCCAAACATTCTTGTAGCTAATTAGAAAATATGCAAATATTTTAGCCCAAACTTTCTTGTGCAAATTATATAAATGAGTAACTTGCCATTACTTACAAGCACTTTTGCTTTTTACTAACGGTTGCTCTATTTAACTTTAAATTTCAGTTCAACTTTCAGATTTTTTGATGAAACGATCCTGGTTTTCTTGTTTTCCCACAATACTGATGAAAACATGATTACACTTGGATGTTAATACGATAGTGTTGATACGTTAGGTCAACAACACAACGCTTAAAATGACAAAGCATACTTCACAGAAACTAATAATCTTATGCTGTGTCAACAAATGAAGTTGTTTATGAAACAAAATATTTTACTCCCACTTAGAGAAAGCTTTGTTATAGACAAAAATCACATATAGAGATAACATGTTATAAATACGTATTATGAAGTTTAGAATCGAAATACACTATTTTTTTGGAAAATGTCCGTCTATGTGTGCGTGAGTGTGTGTGTGTAAGCAGTTGAATTTCAAGATTCCCTCAACCGATTTTGATCCAACAGGGCTTTTTTTTTGTTGTTGGATTCCTATCACCGCTAAAAAAAATTCGAGTTGTGTTGTCTATTTTTTTTTGCAGTTTTATTTTATCGATTTTTCAAAATTGATCTTTTTGGGAAAGTTGATTTTTAAACTTTTAATTGTTATTTTAAGATATTTTACGATAAGAATTCTAAAATTTTATTAAATATCGTACAAAAAAACGTATTTTGCTAAAATTAAAAAAATCAAGTAGCTGGGTGGGCGCGGTGTAAATAGGGATGTATATAATCAATCATATCTCAGGATTTCTTTGACCGATCTCGATAATCCTGGGCTTATTTGGTTTGGTCTAATTTTTTGATATTCATCACTACAGGACAAAAAATATCAATTGTTACTTGTCTGTATGTGCAATTGTGAATGCATAGATGTATTTATGTATATATGTATGTACATTATTAGTCATATCTCAGAAGTCTCTCTACTGATTTGGATAAAATACGGTTCTAATTTCAATATTTGTACAACATATTTTCATAGGATATGTCTTAAAATATGTGTATATAGAATGAATGTATCAATATGATTGATTTATTTCTTTCACTTAAATTTAACCAAACAAATAAGATTAACTAGCTTTATTACAATCATAATATGGAAAGTTCTCAATTAAAGTTTTAAAATAATTGTATTTTATGGAATCTAAAAGAAACTTTATCTTGAAATACAAACTATTCGTATAGGTAATGTCATTACTTTATTATTAACAAAAATAAATATATTTTTTTTACATTAATAAAATCTCTTGTATTTTAGAAAACATTGGATTGATTTTAAATATTATTGGTAGAAATATATTTTTTTGTAGCGTCTCTTTTTCACTAGAGGCGTCCCTTTTTTTTAGCCATTAAGAAAGTTATATTGCAAGAAGTCGTATCATAGAAGTAAAAAATAATTAATTTTATTTCAATTAATAATTTTTTTTTGGGCTGTGCCGATTGTCATCAACAAAACAGTTGGTACAATTAAAAACACATTTTTGTGAATAAATTTGAAAACTTTTTTTTTTAAAGTAGTCAACTGTTTGGTAATCGCCTATACAAGCTTCTACCATAAAAAAAAGATTACAAAATTAAATGATATTCATAAAGTACATGCAAAATCATAGTATGATTGAAAGAGAAAATTATTTAAATATGTATAAGAAAGCTTTGTGCCAATAAATTGGCAGTGGATTTTATTGATATTCTGAATGTTTTAGTTATAAGATATTACTATCGATAAGGCTCTGAGATTACATTTAATGGCAAGGATTGTATTGAGGACGTTCACAACCTTCGTTGCGGGGTATACATTTCAGGGGGCAGGGAGGAAAACTCGTAAGCGAGCAAATGTTGGTAGCATTGCCTAGCAGATATGTATACATATATATATATGTGTATATATATATATATATCATGCATACAAACAGTGTGATGTATATATGTATATATAATACATACACAAGAGAGAGAGAGAGAGAGAGAGAGAGAGAGAGAGAGAGAGCGGTTGCTTGTGTCTAAGTAACCTCAAAAATGGACGACAAACCAAAAAGACTTCGTTCCAGTGTAAAAATAAATTTTACAACAATACAGAAAGTTTATAAGTATTATAGACGACAAAAACTCGGACTAAAGAATTTTAAATATGCTACATCACTAAGTGACAACATACAACAACAAAAAACTGTAAAAAGTGGACTTAGATTATATGTCACAACAAATGCTTTAGTTTGCTTGTGAAACCGATCACTTATTAAATGTTCTTTTACTTGAAACTTAATTTTTATATTTTGTACACACACATCCATCTCACAATATCCGCAAACTATCAATCGTTAACAGTTTAAATGGTATATTTATTTGCCGCGCTTGTAGAACAACTTCGGATACGCATTACCTACATAAGTAAATTCGGAAGTAGTATTTTGTTATTTAGCAAACAACTACGTAGTAAACGATTCTCATTTTCACAAACTTAATTCTTTATTAAAATACCAACAATTTAAGCCCAAAAAATTAAATATCTTATATCTGGGTCAAAAGATATAAACTTTTTGACAATTATTATAAAAGCCTCTGTTAAAGCTTCAACTTTATCATTTTATATGTGCTAAACTACGTGGTAAAAAGAATCTGAAAAATTTGTAACGTTATTTTTTTAGAGCGAACTAAAACATATCCAAAATTCAGCCAAATCGTATATATTTTGATGTAGCTTGTAAACGTCCTTAACAATCACAAGAACTCATTGGTGGTAAAAAAAGAAACATTTTCTAGATGCTAATTCTGAGGGCTGAATTAGGGCTTTACAAGATCAAGACAATACGAGATTCAGGGTTACTTTTGTCTTGATCTCGAAGAATGTCGACCCGCGGTGATCTTGTCTTGATCTTGGAAAAATCTTGAGTCGACAAATATTGTCTTGTCTTGATATTGTCGTGGTCTTGACGAGAAAGTTGAGATTTTGTAAAAATTAAACTATTTTTTTACGTTTATAGATTTTATTAATTCATATTCATAACATACATTTAAAGGCTAAATAGAATGAATTAGCTACAACTTAATACTATTAAGATTGTAGAATTGTTGCACTAAAAACAACTATAATTATAATTAATTCCAACTAAAAAAGGGAAATGAAAAAGTAAAAATAACTTAACTTTAATTGTAGCTTCAGGGTTGTGACACATTTTAATTTAATACATGAGTCATATAGGGCAATAGTTACAAGAGAATTTCATGGTATTGTCTTATACTTTCTTTTTTGTAAAAAAAAAATAGGTAAAAATTTGCGTTTAAGATAAAAAAAAGTGTTGGAAATATAATAAGCTCGACAGTAGCTATGTAGCTAACAAGAGCAGTACGTTATTCCTTGGCTTCACCTAAAATGGCTCATTTTTTGAAGGTAGAAAAGTATATATTTAGCAAGTGTGCTTTCTGATACCCTGAAAAAACTGCTCAAAAAATTAAAGATATGATTTTATTTTTTCATGGTTATTCGAAACTTATAGACAATATCTACTGCTGACATTATTTTAGTACTAATATGTATCAAATGAGTAAGTCATACTAATCAACTCTAAATATGTAACGATGCTTTAAAATTACGTTAAAATTTAATAATTTGATGAATTATAATTTTTATAATCTACTTCAAGCTCCAAAGTTGTTTTAATCATTACTTTTCTTTTAACAAATAAATTTTACTCATTGGAGTATGTATCACCTTTTATACACTTTAAGAATTCTAAATCAAGATCAAGAATTTACAAGATATTTTATAAAAAGTATTGACAAGACAAGAATCTTTAGATTTTCTTGTGTTAATATAGTCGAGTCTCATCTTGTCTTGATCTTGTCTCGAAACTTGGGACAAGACAAGATCGAAACTAATATCGATTCTTGTTAAAGCCCTAGGGCTGATGAAAAAAGCACTTTATCTCATGGTTAGCGCATTTTCCAACACCAATTTGAGTTCACTCTTGCTTTTGTAGCTTTTGTTGCTCGATCACTATTTGGCTCCTAATTTATATCTTATATGGTACCTTCTTTCAAAGTGACAAAACCCGCTTAAAAAGAGCTTTAATTTGAGCTTTAATCATTGTCTACGATATAAGAAAATATTAATAATATGAGCATTTGTTCGCGGAATTTTTAGCTCAAGAGGATTTGTTGTTTGTCACGCTTGTTTAATAATGTTTTTTTTTAAATACTTATCATTGGAGGTGGCTTAAGTAGATTTATGTAATTAATTACTTTAAACTAAAAAACAATTGTAGATTATAAGTTAAGCACTGCACTTTTCATTTCTTTTTTAAAACTTGATGGTCAATCATTTCATACGACAGCACACGCATAAGTCACCCCAATGAGATTTTTTTACGGAAAACAGAAGAATGTGAACGTGAGGCAAGTAGGTTATTGTCATGTATTGTTATTTGTAGGGTTGTACAGGAAAGCTTAGTGCACTTAAATTTCCGACCAGTTTATCGCTAAAAAGGTAAGGTTCTGTAAATATCAGGTTTTTGAATAGACTTAATTGATTTTGATGTTTAGCATTGAATGTAAAATATTTCTTTTTTTTTTCAATAACACATTATCATCTGCAAAATAAGTTTACGTAACAGAAAATGACAAATTATTTAATCATGTATTCAGTTATGATAAATGCTTTGAAGAACAATATGTATATTGCTACCTCCATTCCTGACGTTTTAGTTCTGTCTGAGACTTGATGGCCCGCTGATGCGCTGATTCTATCAGCGGTGGCAGTGTGTGAATTGTGGTCTCCTCTAGACTGCACAGTATGCGGCTGGCATAAAGTTTTCACGGCATTCAAAAACCTGTTCGTCATATCAGGGGTCGTGCTTCGAGCCTCATATCGGGTGCAGTATACTTACCGCCGCACTATGTTCTAAAACGATGAAATCAAAGGTAACTTTTTTCGAAATCAAATATCTCCAGATGTAAAGAAGGTAGGGGGGCTTTTTTTTTAATTTGTAGGTAATTGCATCACGAATACAGGAAAACTATAGCTGAAGTCTAAAAATAAAAACCTAACCTAAAAAAAATAGGTTTT
>JAPYYV010005053.1:0-21124 GCA_030522625.1 Copidosoma aretas
CATAGTACATATACGTATACTAACTAACTCTCCGAGAGCTGTTAGTGGGTAATTAAAGAGAAGGGGGGGGGGGGGGCGCGGGGCTATCGTGAAAAATGTTCTGCTTATAGTACACCACCCGCCGCAGCGCCACCGGTTAATTGCTCATTAACGTCGGGCCAACTTACCTTTAGCGGATTATATACCCCCAATATACTTTTTGCTTTCCGCTCCACTGCTCGCTCGCTTTTTTTTTTTTCGGCGGGTGACGCCAGTCAGTTAGTTAATGTTCCTCAACTATTCGCATCAGGTACACGAAAGGTGATCCTCGAGTGATTATTATTATTATTATTATTATTATTTCACCGATGCAAATATCATAAGCTTCTTACTCGGTGTGCAATACTGATTTACCCAACAGTTTGACCGTGTAAGGCTTCGCCTCCGTCAAGAGGAGGAACACGTACTTTGTAGTATCCAATGAGAATTACAAGATAAATATGCGTGTAAGCCGAGCCCAAGAGTACAGTGAAATCGATGGAACATATTGTTATGTGTTCAATGAAACGAAAAAAAAAAAAACAAAAAAAATAGAAACCAAACGTGAACGTTAATTCATTCTCACCTGATTACTCCATCAAGTCCGAGTCGCGGTGCTGGACAGGGTTGAAAATGCAAGGAGGGACCGGACAGCCTCCGTCTCCACTCTCGCCGCTCACTGATCCAACAATCCCAACTTGTATGCAGCAGTACAACAGCGGAACAGCAAAATGCACTGCGAAACTCCGGCGATGGGTTTACACTTAATATGTATAATACCCCGTGATTAGAGCGACGACGACTACGACTGTACACGAGCGAGCATCAAGACGTTACCGCTGCCGCCGGTGTTTCAGGGGTTGCCAGGCCAACCGCGCGCGCGACTCGATTTCACCCGAGCCTCCACCTCCTCCTCCTGCTCCGATCGAGGCTCCGAGCTCCGATAGTCGTGCTCTGTGCAACGCGTACTCGTAATATAGCCGCAGGTTTATATTTGTAATACCCCTTGTGTAGATACGTATGACGCGAAAGAGGCGGGGAGGACGGCAGGGAGGTAGAGGCGAGCAGTGGTCAAAAGTGGCGACGGCTGCTGTGCTGTCGGAGCAAGTGCACGGGGATGAAGAAGTTATATGTATATTGTTGTGGCCGAGGTGGCGGCGATCCTTCGTCACTTGTCGTTCGCCGCGAGCCGGCCGAGACTAATTCGGGCTCTGCTCTTGCTGATGCTGCTTCTCCCGTCGCTGTGACCTGAAATCACACGCGCACACGCACGAGCGAGTTTAATGGACTACCGATTTGACTTTCATTTTTTTTTTTTTTTTTTCATCTCACGCGATGGCGTCAATGCAATAATATTCGTCGCATGGTAATTCTAAAACCTCCCTCGCTCTGTACATCTATAATTCAGCCCAGCACAACGGAGACATTCAAATGGGAACTCGGGATAAACCCGATGTAAAACCGAGAGGGAGAAAGAGGCCCACTAACGATAATTGACGCAAACGCAGAGAAGAGGAGGAGGAGGAGGATGAAAAGCTCTCCGCAAGCTCCTCGCGCCGACACGCGACGCATTGTGGCGCGCGCGCGCGCACGAGAGCGAGGAAAGAATTTCTTTTCAGTCTCAATTACGCGCTCGTCTCTCTCTCTCTCGGCTTCAGTCTCCGGTCTCCCTGATGATGATTATAATACCCCGAGAGCATACACACAAAGTGTATTCTCGTCGTCTCGTCCATGACGCGCGCGCGCGATCGAGACGCTACCGCGTGCACCTTATCCACGAACGTACCGATGATACGTATATTTATACAATGGAGACGCGGGTGGATTTTTCGAATTACATTTCACCTCGCGATGAAATTCCGCGCACAGGCACAAGTGTAAACATTAATTAGAGTCCAGAGCTGAGGAATTTCTTTTATTCGCCGAGTAACGGACGTGCGTTACTCGGGGTGGAGAAAGAAAACAGAGAGATAAGTGGAAATTGTTTCGACAAAAGAGGAGCCGCGTGCGAGGCCTTGCGTACCTTTAGCCAAAGAGACGGAGATGAGAGACGCTCGGCGGAGCGTAATTCGCTAAAACGACGATGAAAAAACCGCGCGGACGGGAACGAGGTGGAGAGGGGGGGGGGGCGAGGGACGGTGCAGCAGCCCACCCGAAAGAGAGGAGGCGATGTGGGGGGTGGAGAACGGAAGAGAGGCCGGAAAAAACCCGACGACGAGTACAATACGAGTAGGTGGGTGCTCCCGTCCAGACGCTGATGCAACCTAGCCCACGCCCACGCAGTATGGAGATACAGCAGATGGACGGACGACCCCGGGAGCGAGGGCCGCGAGAGAGGGTTTTTCGTCGACTGCGGTCTGCATTATATAATATACACACGCGCGATGGAGAGAGAGAGAGAGCGCACCTTTCCATTTTCTTCGGGCTCCCTTCCATCCGGCCGCACTCGTGCCATCTCAACTTCTTTGAGCCGCGGCGGCGGCACGGGCTTCCGGGGCCTCTGTGCTCAGCGATAGCCGTGCAAGTATATACTCATTTATCAGCCCGCGAATGCCCGCGCGCATGGAAGACGGGAGAAAAGCGGAGCACCCCTCTCCCTGTTTTTTTTTTTACCAGTTGGAAACTTTCGTGCGTGTATGAACGTACACCCTAGCCGGGTTCAGGTATTATTATGTGCAAGGCATGCTGTACGTACGCGGGTGCACGCTCGGTATAAGGGTAAATGGCCCGACTGCTAACGAGTCGAGAAGCTTGGAGCGATACCCCCCCCCCCCCCCCCCGCCGCCGTGCGCGCGGGCGGGCCGGGGCGCGGGGCTGGCGCGGGTGGGTGCTTTGAACGTCTGCGTGTGCATGTGTATACCTGGGGGTGGGTGCGTGTTGCGCGCTTGTCGCGCACCTGAGCAATTATGCACCCTGTGAGTATGTATGTGTCTATTACCCACCCCCTACTGATGATGGGAGTTTGCGTTCCCTCAGTTTTCGACCCAACACGGGACTCGAGATGTTTCCCTGAAATACATGCATATAGCTGGGTCGCGATGAGAACGTTGCGTGGTGGTTGCTTTTGTTGTTTGGTCTCGATAATTTTTTTTTCTTTTTTTCACAAGTTTTGAGTCGCAAAAGAGCAAATGTAGAGTTTCTGCGTAGCACACCGTTCGAGATTCAAATTTCACGTCCCACGCGTTGTTATAGTTTATTATTTTTAACTTGGTCCGAAGGGAGTGGCACAACAAATTTCTTTCCGATTAAACGGCCGTACGGTTCGATTCTAACTTTCCTCGGAATTAAATAAAACCCTATTTCATCAAAAATTATACGAAAGTAGCAAAAGCTTTTGTTGGAAGTTAATCACAGAGTCGAAAATGTTGATTAGGTGAAAGGTTACGCGCCTTTCAAAGTTTGTACAAGTTTGCAATTTTGAAAATAATACGCAGACCGTGAGTTAAGTACTATAACAAAAATTAGCATATTTTTCGAGGAAGTTGGACTGTACCGGCATGATGAGAAAGTTTACCAAATTATTACCTACCATACTACATTATAATTGTTTTTTTGTAACATACGATGATAGGAAACCGACTTTATTTTTAAATTATACACGTACTTCGTAATTTTTGTCACAACAATTTTCTCAGGGTAGAAAATTTCGTCAACAACCATCGCTATTCTTTTCAGCGAATCTTTTTTCAGGATGAAGAAAATAATGATCGTGTCGTGGAGGAAAACTAAAGTGACCAGATAAACCTGCACATGATAATTACTGGTATTAACACCTCATTATCCACTTAATAAAGTCAGTATCACTATTACACTTGGATGGAAAAAAAAAAAAAAAAAAAAAAATCAATCCAGTGAAACGAGATACCTATAATACCTTATACTCCCAAGAAGCCGAAAGAAGCAAAACGGCATGGATACAGAGCGCACACAAATCAGCCGTGAAAGCATCACCGCCGCATCGGATGTCAACGATCCGCGGTCGTGAGCACGATAATATTGTATAGACACACACGAATCCGTCGTAGGGCAAAATAAAATTATACCTTTTATAAATACGGCCAAGAGAGTAATAGGGAGAAAGCGTAGTTCAGTACTCACACCCTGCAGTCACACAATACATGTTACATGGTCGCACCTTTGTACCGAACTCGTGTCCGCAGAGAGACATGGGCTCGCCATCGCTACCGCGAACGCGCGGACATATCAAATATCGTTTAGGGGCGGGGGGAGTGAGATCGACAGAGCGCACACCTCGATGTATTATTCGGCGCTCGTGTGGTGCTGATGTGCCGAACAGGAGAAACGACGTTTCACTCCACGGGGCATCAAAGCCTGATGGGCGAAACGGGAGACTTTTCCGCGCGACAGTCGGCGCGTGCGGGGGATTCTCGGACATATACGTTATTGTACATAAGAATAGGGAGAGCGGAAAGCTGTACTATTGTAAGGCCTTGGGGTGGAGGTTCCCGCGGGCTTCCCTTTGATTTCGGGGGTACAGGGGGGGGGTCGTCTGCCCTCGTTGGGGGATCGATGATTCACGTCTAGTACAACGGGGATGGAATTTATCGCAGGAAAATTAATGTGCCCTATACCCAGTGTAATACAGAGACATTGTGAAACGCAGGAGGAGATATTAGTTTCCGATAACCGCCGCGATCGTTGATTGAAACCGCAAGATTTTCGAGAAACTGCAGGGACTCAAACGTACGTGGTTGCAACGATGAAGCGTTAAACACTTGTATTTTAAAAAGTACCGTTCTTATTATTGATTACTATTAGCTCGCGAAAATACACACCAAACACAAAAAAGAAAAAAACAACGTACGGAGCTCCGTTCATCAATCATTAACGAATATTCATTCATCAGTAGCTCGCGCATGAAAAAGTATCTCCACGGAAAGCTGCGCTCGTTAATCACGAGATTTTTTTTTCCCCGCCAGTCTAAATTAATGGGTAACGTTCGCCGATAAGACATTGCGAGATGTTATTTATGACACAGATAAGCCGGATCTGCCCGAGTTCATAGTACAGATGTACTTACTCCAGCCATTCATCTGTTTTTCAACATTGGCGAACGCTCTACAGCGAAACGGAAAAACTAGTGACAAAAATTCAAGTACAATTAAAAAAAAAAAACCACTATAACGAGAATACCTCGAGTTGATTGAAAGTGTACCACTATCATAAGTACGCGCACTCGTAAATTGAAGAACAACAAGAGTCTATATATAGAGATACAATCCCGGCGGCGCAACTCCTCGCCCCCCCCCCCCCCCCACCCCCCCCCGCGCCCCCCCCCACCCCCCCACCCCCCCCCCCCCCCCCCCCCCCCCCACATACGCACTAGAGCACTCCACAACCGCCCCAGTGTGACTCATCGTATGTACCCAACACACGCAGGGAGCACACAAACCCACCCTTACTCTAGCGCCCATAAGGAAGGAGGCATCATCCCCCTTCGGAATCAGCGCGCTCCTATGTTTTACCATTCGCAGCTCTGCTCCGGACTGCTCGTGTTCTATAAATGTACACATACATCACCACCAAAACAGCAACTTCATCCCCCTCCCCGCTCTTCCCAACCCGATCTCACCCCTCGACCTCCAAAGGGACTCCCTTGGCTTGTTCAGGCGCGTTTCTCTCGAAAAAACACAAGCCTTTTGTCTTGCAAAGGTAAGTACGATGTACAAAAAATCTCTTACCTGTAAGTACACTGGAGACCAGAACCAACCCCCTCTCTCTCTCCCTCAGTCGTGCATTGCACCGTCGGCTGGCATCAGCCCCTCGATTACAAAAAAAACGCACATTCGTCACATGTGCTTGATTCTTCCGTTTTCTCCAAAATTACATTCTTGCACAACCAACAAACTCGAACTACTACTTATACTCACGCCGGGTTAAAAAAACATTGAACTAGATACCGTCCTCGTAAGTGGGTACAGTATAAATATAGAACACACAACACAACAACAGTATAATACAGAGAGCGAGAGTCGGAGGGATAATTATACAGCGTAACGGGGAGACGGGCACGCGCTCGGGGGCTCGCTCGCTGGTCGACTGCCGAGATACAGACGACGACGGACTAGCGGACAGGCGCTCTGGGGGTGGGGGGGGGGGCGAGCTTTTGCCAACCAGCAGTGCTGCAGCAGCGCCGTTGACGGCGCGCGCTCGGTATTATTATCAGCCGTCGGCCGCGTTCGGCGCATCCCCCCCCCGGGAGGGCGGCTACCCCCCCCCCCCCCCTTATATCATACATGCGTTTGATGGTCGAATGATCGCAAGCACCCTATACGCCCTTTTGCTACAAAGCTTGTGTCGTGGGCGGGTGAACTTGGTTTCTTCATTTTAAGCGCTTTATTTGGGGGGAGGGTTCATGGGGTAAGTTTTTTCTTCGTACGAAAATGAATCTAAATCGACCGTTGATGTAGGGCGGACTTTCGGAAGCTCTTTCAGCGGTGTGCTTTTTTTCAAACAAAGCGAGCATCAGGCCCTTGGGACAGGTGATTATAGGGGTGTAAGGAGATCTAGTGAATTTTCGAGGGGCTCGCGGTAAAACTGAACAGTTTTTTTTGCAAATTTACGTTTCATAAATTAAAAAGATGCGATTTTTAAGAGTACTTACTATACTCTGGAAACGTTTAATTATTTCAGCCAGTAAACAGAGTATAAAATGCTATTTTGGTAACAAATGACCGAAATATATTTATTTACAATTTACAGCAGTCGTTACGAATATATACACATATCGTACATACGGTAATAAGAAAAAACCTTCAGCATCTTAAACTTTCTTCTTTGATGACTAGTCTGGGGAACTTAACCACATCTTCAATCCATTTGGCAACACCCAATAATCTCTCTTCGCACAGCTTTGGAGCCATTAGCTGCAGGGACAGGGGCAGTCCCCTTCTCGACAGCTTTATTGGTACACTGACAGCCGGTATGCCAGCCATGTTGGCTGGCTGTGTGCAAAAGTCTTGGACCGAGCACTGCGTCTGGTTGTCCTCGCTTACGAAATCGCGGTAACTCGGTGCGTCGCTCAGCGTCGTTGGCGTCAGCAGCAGATCCACTCCCGACTGCCAGACTTTTTCGAAATCTTGAGCTATCAACGATCTAACTCTCATAGCGCGAACGAAATAATCTTCGTAATTTTCTGCCAGCAGGAAATAGTTGCCCGCCAGAATTCGGCTGCGAACGACGTCGTTGAAGCCTTCGCTCCTTGTTTTGGCATAGAGCTCTTCCACAGAAGCGTTCTCGTATGCTCTGTGGCCGTACTCTAGGCCGTCGTATCGTGCCATGTTACTGGCAACCTCGCACTGGTTTAGAACGGAGTAGCAAACGATAGAGTACTCTGTGTGGGGCAAGGAGACTGGAACTATTCTGGCCCCAGCCTCCTCCAACAGTTGACTCACTTCGGCCCAGTTGGAGCTCATTTCTTCCGTTAGGGCAGAATTATTGTATTCTTTTGGAATACCTATTCTGAGTCCGCTGACATCTAGTGGCGATGGAAGTTCGAAAGGCGTGTATGGTGTCTTTAGAGTAGTAGAATCCAGTGGATCTGGACCGGCAAGAGTGTTGAGCATTAAAACAGCATCATCGACTCTTCTTGTGAGGATACCGGGAACATCCAAAGAATTGACTAAGGGTATGAGACCATTTCTAGAGACTAATCCATAAGTAGGCTTCAGACCCACGAGTCCACAGTAGGAGGCTGGATTGCGAGTTGAACCACCAGAGTCTGAGCCAAGGGCCGCAAAGCAGGAACCTGTTGAAACAGCAATCGCGGAGCCTCCACTGCTTCCACCTGATAATTATAAATAAAATGTAGATTTATTGCTTTTTCGAACTAATCTTCTCAAACTAACTGAGCTTTACCAGCTATATTCCAGTTTTCGGTCTTGGATAGTGCATCGGTGTACTGCATCTCTTCGTCGTGGAAATAGTCGTCAAAGTCGTAGTTCCTCATGACTTCAGAACCCCACAGATTTTTAGATGGTCCAAAGTAAGAGTCCACAGTACCAGAACCCATGGCGAATTGATCCAAGTTAGTTTTCCCAATCAGCAACGCACCAGACGCCTTCAGCTTCTTATAAACAGTGGCATCGTAGCCAGGCACGAAATTAGCCAGCATCAGAGACGCGCACGTCGTTGGCTGACCAGCAACGCAAAAATTGTCTTTCACGGCTATGGGGATGCCGTCGAGGCTGCCCAATAGACCATTCTTCCTCTGCCTCTCGTCGGATTCCTGGGCCTGTTGCTCAGCGAGCTTCGCTGTCACGGTCACGAACGCGTTCAGAGGCTTCGTCACGAGAGTTACCTTTAGCGCTGCCCTGGCCAGTTCGGAGGGCCGAATTTCCCCGGCGGCTATCTTCTGACTGACTGTCCTTATCGGCAACGTGAGAACGTTATTCATTGTTGGTTTTTTATTCAACTAAAAACAGAGCTACAAAACAAATTCAGTAGCTAAGCTAACCTATCTGTTTCTATCGGCAATATTAAAATGAAATCTTCTCATCACTAAGAGTTACAGATATTTAATCACTTGAGAAACATCACCTCATCAACTCCAAAATCATGAAATCCCTGACATCCCTGCACTGTCGAACAACAAACAAACAAAAATACTCGCTCGCATTGTTTACAAAAACAAAAAACGGAGCTCGGCGGCTCCCCAGCTTCGGTCAACGACCTCGAGATGTCGTGATGGGTGGCTGGACTGGTGGGGACCGTGGGGTGGCGGATCAAGAGAGACAAACAGCTGTTCCGAAATAAAAATTTGCTCATATACTTTCGGCGCAGAGGCAGTGTTTTGGAGCACATTTTTTGGAGCAGCTGCAGCGGGTGCACGACGACGACCTGTCAATCGGTTGACGTCGACGTCGCTATATTTAATACTCTCCACTCCACTCGCCACTGTACCTACTTACTGCCACAGTGCCGCATTGTTGCTTAATTAGCACGGCCTCCTGCAGTGTGTACAATTTTTTATCTCCGCGGGCGAGCAAAGTATCTTATAATCAAATCGAATCGTGAGGTGAAATGAAGTGACGTAAAATGCCCGAGGACGGGGGCGCGTTGGTTCACGGATGCTAGACTATCCCTTCGAAAACAGCGACGGAAAGGAGGAGGAAGACGGCGGCGACGACGGGGACGACCAAGGTGGTGGCGGAGGGGGCGGTGGCGGCGGTGGCGAGATGGTGGGCTCATGGAGCACGACAAAGATCGAGCTGGTGACCGTGAGGAAGGCCGTGCCGAGCAGCAGGTCCGCTTCGGCGAGCCTGGCTGGTGGTGGTGCTGCCGCGGGCAAAGAGGAGTCGGTCAAGTTCGTCGAGCAGTACGTCAAGAGCGTCGTCGACTTCAGCTCGCAGTATGGGAGCCCCAAGAGCCTCTGCTACACGGCCTACAACATCGTCGGCTCCCCGAGCAAGTTTCCCGATTACGGGGACTTTCCCGAGTCCTTTGTCATGGCGAGTTGTTTTGGATGTCTTTTGTTTACTATAAGTAGTGCGCTCTCTTTACTGAGCTTTGTTGGACTTTTTTCCTTGTTTTTTACTCAACGCTTTTTGTTTGTTGCACGTGACAATCTGCTTTGTGTGAGGGAACAATTTTGTATTTTTATATTTTCCATCGATTTATGTTTCACGTAACAGTTATAACTTTTATTTGTTAAATTTCAATTGTGTCTGGGCTAGATTGTACCTTTCATTTTAACTTAATCATTTATAAAACGTTTATAATCGATTTTGGAGATTTGATAAACAGTGTTATTTTTATTTACTCTAGTTTTGTTTTTGAGTGCGTACACTCAAGTTTCATGTCAAAAATTATTTCACAGAGAACTTATGGCAGATGGTGGGATGAAGCACCTTCAAAATCATTAGATTACATGCCTCAGAACAATGGTCCCATGGTTAGTCATGATTACATAGGTAAGTATTTCAACAGAGACCTTTTTTTCACGTATGTTGGTACATTACTTGACACAAATAATATACAATACCAACTATTCATAGATATGAGATAAAAGTGTTTTTGTACCATTTTCTTAATTACATCTAAAAAAAAAGGCGTTGTTGCTAGCTCATTTTAATTTATGAGCATTGCTTATTACAGTGTCTTCACTCATCCATCAATACATATATCAAATGAGTCTTTTATGCGTAACAGTAAACGGATTCAACAACAAATTTACAGATTTAGAATATGACATAAAAGTTTATCCATTAAGATTATCTATTTATGAAATTTATTTCATTTACAGTTTTAGAATATGACATAGAAGTTTATCCTCTAAGAATATCCATTTACGAGATTTATAACCCAGGCAGCGTAATTGCAATATGGGCTAAAGATGAGACTGGTCAATGGTTAAAACTGTGGAGTGGTCCTCCGCAAATAGTACCACACAAGCCACGAATATTTTCGCCTCCCTTACAAAGGTGTAATTTCAAAACGCGCACGCTAAGGCTAGAGTTTAATCACAGCTTGCTGGATTATTATACTCAACTGGATGCTGTGCTCTTCATTGGAACATCCGAACAATTGATACCTAATGCAGGATTTCACGCGCGAAACTTAAGTAGTTTATTAAAGGAAATCGGAGAAGTGGATTATAGTAGCTCAGATTGTTATAACTTAACTCCTAATTATCCTAAAGTTAACGAGGATTTAAAAACTTTAAAGAGCATACTGCATAAAAATTGTGTTCTGTATAAAAGTAAATATATTGATAAAGTTCCTATTGTCAAGTTAAAAGCAAAACTAAGTTTCCACCGTCATTACATTCCACCAATTGAAGAAGCGTTTAATAGTTTACAAAAATTTTTACAAGAAGATTTTCCAAAGCTTATTAAAGAAATTAATATTTCGTCATCTATAACGTTGTCGGAGTCGGAGTCGGAAATAAACGAAGTCAATCCAAGTGATACTAATTATTCTTACTTTTCTAATTTACCTGTAAGTATCGTCCCAAATGAATCTGTTGCTGTTAAATTAAATGGCAAAAATATTAATTTTTCTTCTACTCAACAGGATGAAATCGTCTTGAAAATTTTTAAAAACTTAGACCTACAGTCTTTATGCCGATGTAGTCAAGTCAATAAACAGTTCAATGCTATCGCCAATGATGCTCTCTTGTATAAAAGGCTCAATTTTAAACCCTACTGGCACCTCATAAACACAGCCGTCCTGGACAGTTTCATCACAAAGTGTCAGTATTTGCAACGACTCGACTTATCTTGGTGCGGAAACTTTGGTGTAATCAAGCCAAAAGATTTTATCAACTTCCTAGAAGCCTCTGGCAGCTCATTATCACATTTAAGGCTCAACTGCTGTAGTTTTGTTAATAATGATGTCGTGCGGGAAATTTCCACGATATGCACAAATTTAAAAGGTACAGTATTAATTACGTAAGGCACTATTTTGTAACTGTTTTTTAAGAGCTTTGTTAATGACTTGGACGCATTACAGAATTAGGTCTACGAAGCTGTAATTTTATACATGACCTTGGTTTTTCATCCTTAAAAAACTTGAAAAATCTCGAAATACTTGATTTGTACAAAACAAACATCAATGGTGAAACATTATGCCTCATACTTCGTGAAAATACGCATCTTCGGCATTTGAATCTAGCATGCTGTGATCATCAGTTGCTTATGGATGAAGTGGCTGAAGAGCTAGCTATTTCTTGTACAGAATTAGAAAGCATAGATATGTGGAAGTCTGCGACTCTGACAGTCACAGGTATAAGAGCCCTGTCAAACTGCAGCAGTCTTAGAGAAATCGATTTGGGATGGTGGTAAGTACGAAATTATAATCATCTTTTAATTACTCTTGAAACAGAATAGTAAAACTTTTCATATGTAGCAGCGGAATCGGGGCACTAGGAGACTCTTTGCGAGTACTCTTCAACTCGTGTAGAAATTTAGAAAAAGTATTTTTATCGGCCTTTCGTGGACTGACCGATCGTGACCTCGAGCCGTTACTCTTGTGCCGCAACTTGAAGCAATTAGATTTACTGGGAGCTAATTCGCTTAGTCCGGAAATATGCGCAAGCCTTCTCAGTTGCCTGCCACTGCGTATGTTAGATTTGAGTTTTTGTGGCGGAATAAGCGACGTTAAGATTAAAGAGTGGCGACAAATCTATCCTCATGTGTCGATAAAACGAAGTTCTCAAGTGTGAAGAGCTGAATGGAAATTTTGGCGTTTGATAACTTAAAATAGTTTGAAGTCATCAGAGTTGTAATGTTTCAAGTGTTGAGTATTGTAAAATTAAATTTAAAAAATGGTTGTAATAATTAGAGATGTTTTTTTCTTCGTCCAAGAAAAGACGCAGAAAAATCCGGTTGTCAAAAGTTGATATGCTTGTGTGATTTCACAATCGAATTGTATACTTCATCTTGTAATAGACACCTTAGTTACTCGAGGCTATAATTCATTTTTTCCAAGAGTCGAATAACGTGCTTTTTTAAAGACTGCAGCTAGACTAAGGTGCAACTATTTTTGTATTATGTTAAGGAAACAAATGTCCTCAGTATAATAGGCAAATTCTTCTATGTATTTATTTATTATTTACAAATCTCCCAAATCTTAGGAGAAAATAAGACATTTTTTACAAATTTTTTAACGTGTTTTTAATAAACTAAGGTAACGAATTTTCGTATACATAAAATGTAATTTAAAAAAATTTATAAAGTCATAATGATATAATAGACTGTATTTTACATGAATTAATTCCCGCTACTAAACCCATCACGTAGCTTTAGTCGTGATTCTGAAGTAAAATCCATCACTGGTGACGATCTAAACATTCCTGCTTTTTCTATATCCTTTTCTAATTTTCTTTCCATTGATTTGAGTCTAGATTCAAAAAGTTTTCTCTTTGGTACATGTTCCAGCGCCTTTTCCCAACTGTTCATCTGCGCATCCAACATAATGCTGGTTACTTGATTTAAAGTCAAATTTTTGTTTGAACCATCACCAAAGTGCAAATGACGATCTAGAGGCAACTTTGCCGCGCGAACACCCAATTTTTTTGCATTTGCTAATGAGACAGGCTGTTTGTAACTCTAACGACATGAAAATTAAAAAATTATGCTAAAACTATTTGTTTCTTTAGATCAATTATTCAGGAGTGAAAAAATTGAAAGTGGCTTACCTTGTCAACAAAAGCTCCAATCACATAAACTAAATTGGGATCATATTCTTGCAGTACTACATTACTATGTCCTGTGAGATAAACAATTGAATCTTTACCAAAAAGTTCCACAAACGACTTTGACGATACAGTCCATGGAAAGTCATCCTCAAATAAGGTTGGAATAAACTTAAGTAAACTTGTCATGAGTGGACCTTTTGTATTAACATTACATAAATAAACGTCAAATGGACAGTTGTGCACTCTGTTAACGGCATAGGATTCCATGATTTGTTTAGCACAGCTTCTAATTTCTTGAGGCTTCATATATTGCTCGTAACTGAAATCAAAAACTATTTTGTTGCCCCATATGGTAGATTTGAGGCCGTTCCATTTCCACAAGTGACTCATTGTTACATCAGAAATACGTCTAAAAAGACTGTTTTTCCCTATACCATACACCATCACATCAGTCTGAATTCCAGCTTCTCCTCTTTCTTGTTTGTGTATCTCCAGAAGCACATTTTTTTCTTCTTGCTTCTTTTTGCGATTTTCTTGTTTTTTTTCAATTTTGAATAAAAACTCGTAATATCTCCTGCGCAAACAATAAAAAATAAATTATCCTTATTTCCTTGTGTGTTAAATTTAAAATAAATTAAAAATGCAACAATTACTCTCTTTTTCTTCTAGACTTGGTATTCAGAATGTCCAGCCAGTGCACAGGTGTCAATGTTGAGGGAACATACTGATTATTCTGTCTCAAAAGTTCAATTTCTAGTTTTACGATTTCTATGAACTTTTCAAGCTCTGGATCTTCTTGGATCATTGCATCGATTTTGTTTTGTGCATCCTGATAATAAGTAATTTTCCTCTCCCGCGTATCCTTTGGTACGTCCAACACTCCTTCTGTCGCATGATGAGCAGAAATGTGAAAACTTCTGTGTGGTACTGTCTGATGTCTGGCCAGGATCAACGTAGGAGATATCAAAGTGATGTTCTTCAAGTTCTTGTGCTCCCTCAATTTTGCCGATACGTTAAAAAGACATCGTATCGCTCGGGAATACATTTTGAAATGAAATTATGTTGACTTGGATATGTCGGAGACTGCAATACTTATCTAAAAAATAATTATTCCGTAGCAATTCCAAAATACTATCTGATAAGTACTTGCAATAAATTATTTTTTCAACAAATCTTTCCTATTCACAAGCACAATGAATAAACAAAAAAATGGAAACTTCAAAATACTAGTGAAGCATCAATTGATAAACATTCATCATTTTAACAATCTATACTGTACATGGAGGTATATCGATTTGCCGGCATGCAGTACCTATAAGTACAACTCTTTCGAGCAGCGGTTAAAAGTTCACAAAATTCTGCTAAACAATTAAGTTATTAAGTAAGTATGAATTGAGCAGATACGCATAACATTTTACACGAAACTGATACAAAGTGACTTTGTGCCAGTTGTACGTATTTGCGATTTAAAATAAAATATGGCAGTATTAATGGATAACAATTTTTTTTTTTACGTACCAATATTAATAATCAAGTGTATTGTTGGTGATAACCTCGAATTCAACTCTCGCAACTATGAAGGGCATTTCCACTAATTGGCAGCAGTCAGTGAAATTTTATCGACACTGCCAAATGCGTCAGAACTCAGAACCACTGTCTGGAAAATTTCGTTCAATTGGCTTTAGGGAAAAACTTATAAAATGTTTATGGCAATAAGTAAGTTTGGCATGCACATGTGCATACTGCATAGGTACCCTACTATGAGCAATGAAGTCATGAGCCGCAGAACAGCAAGAAAGAAGGACCAAAGTCACCAAAGTAGCGGGACGCTCTGAATGAATGGATAGAAAAGAGAGAGCGCTATTTTATACATAACACTCACCATAACCAAAACGTTGCAGATGCAGAAGAGAGTTCTCCCATCTCTCCCATCATCGATTGGTCAAAACTGCAACTGCGTCTCGGCACTCTCGGCCTCTGGGCAAATCAAATTGCGTTGGATAAATAGTCATATATAAGTAGTATAGCCATAGCCAAACAATTGTTGGGTCGAGCAGCTGCGAGCTGTCGACTAAAAAACATCTGAGCAGCGAAGTCGCAACAAAACACGTCAGAACATGCATCTCGCGCAAGTCGCGCAACGAGAGTGTGTTGATGCCTTGTCGTCATCTTCGTCGTTAACCGTTATAAATAAGCATCCGGTGTGTTTTTCGCGGGACGCGGGATGTCTACATTGTTGCTTGTGATGAATCCAGAGTGGTTGTTACAAAAATATTTTTGCTGACTAATTTTGCCCTAAACACGTGCTAGACACGTGCCGTGTAGAAGGTGCTGATGGTGGAACCCTGGAATTGTAATGACACACATCAACGAGATTTTAAGGATGCAGCTCGACAAGATAATGAAAAAATTTCGCAAATTGACGAATGTAAGTATTAGATACTCTATAGTTCTTTTTCATTTGCCTCTTTCTCTCTCTCAATGACTGTTGTTTGTTGTTTCAGGAAAAAATGGCTCTCAACTCTGACAACACAGAGTTAAAAGTTCAGTGCCGTAATTTAAGAGAAAGACACAACAAATCGGAAAAACACAGGCATACTCTGATTAAGTTGTGCAGCGAAAGCACTCAGAGAAACAATGCGAGGGTACACTCTCTTGAGCAGGAGAATATACAGCTAAGGAGAGTCATCGATGATCAAAAAGAGCAGCTTGAAGATCGATCAAAACAAAGTAATGTCAATGAAATTTTAATAAAAATAGTTTAGTGTGCTAATAGTTATTGTGTGTGGTTTATCTATTTCAGTAAACGATCTAAAAAATGAACTGGAAAGGTTTCGAGAAGAAAAAAATGAAGTAAATATTCTAAGAGTAAAATTTGAAAAACTAAAAGAGGATGGTATGGTAAAGAATGAGCTGGAAGCTTTAAAAAAAGAGATGGCAGAACAGAAGAGGCAATGTATGCTAAATCACATGAACAAACCAAAGGCAATAGATTCAAGGCCAAGCTTGAGTCCTTTAAAAAAAGATTTAGTATCTGTTAAAAGGATGCAAAGCTTTAGCCACCCATCCTTTGAGAGCGATACGAAAGCAGCTAAAAACAAGAGGAGAGTCAAATCTATGTCACAGTTACGGTATGTAATTATTTGCTTTTATAATGCGCTCTGTGATATTTTTGTCAAAATAATGCTAATTAAATTTCAAACTCCAATGAAACTCACTGCATTTAAAACTGTCTTAAAAATGAGTATATATATACTTGAATAAATATCGAAGTAGTGTAGTTTTAAATAATATTTATTTAATAGGTAATATTCATAACACAAAGATTAATTATTAAATGTCATACAGATATCAATATCAACATTTTAGATTTTTGCAATAACAAGAATATTTTCTTAAACCAAAATAAGTTTTCATAGCCGATTATTGTAATTTATTTATTTATTTATTTATTTATTCAAGAAATTTTACGGGCTTTCGCTCGTTTACAAAATACATTGAAAAACTTAAATGTAATTGAATATTCTGAAAATTTAATTTTAACAGCTGGGCAAATCTTGATATCCGCGTAAGCGGACAAGCGATTAAAGGAGAAGGTCGGCTCAACACTAGTTTAAAATCACCTAAAGAAAAGAAGAGGAAACTGTATAGTTCTAATGATGATGCAACTGTTGACTTAACTAATGATGAGTGATATTTTTCAACCAACTTTCATGATTTTTTTTCTACAAAAGTAGAGATTCTTGTAACATAATAATACCGTTAGCAATTATTTTTATTTTTTTTAAAGATACTGAAAAATATAATATTTATATCATAAAAGCTAAAAGATTTAAAACTAAAGAAGCTATATGTACATAAAAGTAATTTTATCTCGGTAATCTACTAAAGATTAGAGTCTTTAACTTACGAAAAAACTATCACCTTTGAGTCTTTGTTTTGGATTGTCGGAGTTTCAATCCATGAATTATTAAAATTTTATATTACATAAATGTAAAATTTGATCCTCAATCCCATGGATTGATTACAACATAACAAAAAATCAATCTCAGAAAAGCAAAAAAGTACGAAAACATTCGGTCAAAGAGTGCCTTACATTTAAAAACAAAATAAAATTGCCAGTGAATGAGTACAATCGCGTTTGGAGCGAGTGGTGGTCAACTCTCAATAACATCTCGCAAACTGCGTCTATTACTTGCTCGCAATCTTCCGGTGCAGGGAGTTCCAGCTATTCGTGTAGTCAATCTTTAAGTGGCCATATGCACTAAAACCCATGTGCGAAGGCTTACGATATCTTGGCTCGTCAACTTCATCGACAGATGATTCTTCCTCTGGATACAGAGCGTAGTTCTGTGGTTGTCCGTGATAATAGCACTTCTCCCTGTAAGTTGGGATTATAATTGTCGAAAGTGTTTAAAAATTTCATTGATATAATGATGGTGATTAAATCAAATAATGTAATTAAATTTGGCTGTTAAATAACGTAGGTTCATTTTATTATTGAAATTGTTTGAGTGAATGTGGAATTAGTGTAAAAAAATCAAAATCATTACTTGTAACGTGAGGCTATCGTTTTGTCAGTTATTCGACATTGATTGATATAAAAAATGATCATTGAACGGTTGTGTTCATTTACTTTATTTTCATCCATCTCGACAGAACAATGGTTTCGTTTCTTAAACGATTAATTACAATATTGTTTTTATAAAAAAAAGTTGAGTCTTATGAATGAACCTCGCATCTGAACATTCACAAAAGTATTTGAGTATGACCGTAGTGTAAGATTTGTCTTTGAGATGAATAAATAATTTAATTTTGTAACAATGCGACTTTTAAAATATTGTTTCTTCATCAAACTGTTTACTTTTAAACAATATCCTTGTATTCCAAAAGAATAATCTCACCTTGGGTAATCACTTCTGGACGGCACAACCTTGCTGCGTTTCTTCGTCATCATCAGTTCCCTCGTCCTGAGCTCCTCGAGTGCCTCGACCTGCTCGAGCTCTGTCAAAGAAAAAAAATATATATTACACACACGTGCTCGTTGCGAAATCTGCATTATGATAAATAGTAAAAGGCCACAACAACAGTGTAAGCAGGTGGGGTATTCCAATCAATATTCCATTGGGTGACAACCCTTGCGACACTGTACGATCAAACGTTTTTTGCGAAAGTGGCGACTACGTGCCAAGACGACATTCGCTATAGACACGCACTAGAGTCGTGAAAAGATAGATTGAAACAATTCAGTCTGCCCTTTTGAGTACTCAAAAGTTGTCATCAGTTGTCAAATTAAATAATTTCCATATTTTTCACTGCTACCTGGTCACCATGAGCTGACATTCAAATCACATACTTATTTAGATAGTTACCGGCAGTTAAGAATCCATCAAGAATGACGTGAGGTTTAAATGGAAGTTTAAAGTTGTATTGGGTTGAAAGTAAAAAAAAAAAAAAAAAAAGGATTTTTCTTCGTTTGACGTGACTTCAATCATGTGAGAACTTATTAAAGGTAGACTGTAAATAATTGTTCCAGTTTAGTTGTATCGACCGATCGGTCTATGTCTGTACCATCGCGGGAAAAAAAGCAGAACCCATCTTATGTTTTGAAAAAGAATTACTTGTGTTGATTTTACTATTTTACTGGCGAAAATCGTGATGGTAAAAAACGATTCTATCCTTCATCTATAGGTACCTAGAGCTATTGTAATCAGTAAGTACTTAAGTATAGCTGTCTTCTGGCGTGGCTTGCAGGTCGTGAAAGGAAAACGCATTTTCATGACTTATTCATGCGTGCGCGCGTTAGTCCTCTCTCTCTCTCTTTCTGTATTTCAGTTTGTACTTTTTTACTCCTGTCCGTTGCGCCCTTGCGCCTCGACTTTTGCATCGCTGATCGTTTTACAATTGACAAAGACGTGTATAAGTACGCACTACACAGAGATAGTCTCGTATCAGAATTGCAGCTGTATGTACTATGTACATGCATTGTAAAACACTGCAGCAGTGCATAAGAAGTGCTCATTTTCAAACAAGACGTTAACGTCTCAACGAGCTAAGTCTACAAGATGGATAAATAATTAGCGAAGAAACGCATTACCGATCCTAATCGCGTACAAAACTAGGACTACATATTACTGCCTACAGCTTGACGCAATATCACTCACGCAAAACAATACTCGGATCGGCGACGATCGATGCCTGAATGACTTTTGTTGTGCGAACAAAGCGTCATATATTGGAGCGCCTCCAGCACCAAAACCCGCAATAACGTCGTGGCTCGATTTTTCATCCGATGATACTTTACTTGGCATATATACTTGCAACCACCATCCGCAGATCGAACCATGAGAATTGATGGTATGCATAATAATAGCCGTAACGAGAAACAGAAACGAAATTCGCCTTGGATTACAATGCGCGCGCGTGGGGCTCGTCCATCCGTATTATGGAAGTCTTTCTTTCCAGGCCCAAACATCTCTCTCTCTCTCTTTTGCCGATTTTTTTTATTATTCCCCGCTCGTACGCGCGTGTTGTGTACACGTATATCATATTATGTATGCCGACACGCGCGTGCAGCTTTCCTTTGTTGTTTCTGTATATATATATATATCCATCACGCACCCGCACATTATGCGAATCAAGTACGGCCGGGGCACCGACGCTGTGGTGTTTTTATTTCGCTCGGGGAATTTCGATTTCTTCGCGTTCAAGTACTGGCCGTGCTATACTTCGCAGCAACCCATTATTATCATCATCATCGGTGTACCTGCGGTATCCAGTACATAGCACACGTATACACACACGACATACAGGAGAGACTCGAGCGGGTAAAAGTGGATTTCTGCTGCTCCATTTTTACACACTTTTCTATCAACGGCCAGCGAGTTGATTACTTTTCATCCTCTCCTTTCGCCGGCGATCATCGGCGAAAATCCGATCGTACACAGCTGATTAGCCGCGATCGGTGAAAGTGTCGTTATCGGCGGTAAATCTCTCGTTTCGAGTTTTTTGTTTTTGCTGCTGTATGGATTATTACACGAAGTATCGTGCACACCCGACAATAAACTGATTGATTCAAACACGAGTCGGCGCGCGGCGACGTGCTCGCAGCATCTCGCGATCTTTTAGTTTCGATTTCTAAAATTCTCGCGACTGATTTAATCGACGTGCTCGTATAATTATACGCCCGAACGCACTTTTTTTCAAACTCCTCCGGCACTCGTTTAGCCAATTTAATGGACCAAACAGAGGTGCCGACTGACACACACCCTCGCTCGAATACTAATGCAAACGCAAAATCTACAAGCAAGCACAGCTCTGACGAAAGTCGGCGGCAAAACTTTCTCGCGCACCGTCAAAAGATCGTTACCGCCCGCTCGGTAGCGCGCCCCGTTTTTATTGTTTCCTCCGTTTATATTTGGAGAAAAAGAAACGCGGGGAGATGATGCAAAAATGATAAGGGGTCAATGCGACGCTAATGGCTCCCGACCCTGCGTGCGCTTGTCGTGTCGTCGTCCGCTTCCGTCGTCTCTATATGATACCCTGTAGGTAGGCTTGTTAAGTATACGTCTACACGGTAATTTCGCTTTCGATCTCCCCCCGGTCATTATGTCAATTTGTTTCGTACAGGGTTCATGTAGAATTGTGGACACGATGCGCTTTTTTTTCCTTACAGATGAATTTCATGTGAACGGGAAAAAAACCATCATCCCAACGATACTATAATCATACACTAGCGACGATTCTGTACACAAACAAATTACCGTGGATAAAAGTGGACGCACTGCTCGTACATGTATTTCTGCAGGTATGACGCGCGCCATCGAGGGATAATAGACGGGGCCAAAGTGGCGGCGTCGTGCTAGATCACTAGGGAGTCGGTTTTTTTACAGAATCATGTTCATTTGACCTCACAGATTCAGAAAGTCCATGTTGCCACCGCGCAAC
>JAPYYV010005054.1:0-18433 GCA_030522625.1 Copidosoma aretas
ATTACCCACAGTCATAAAATATTTTTACAATGCATAGACATACACACACGAATAGATTTCTGTAGCGGAAAACGACTTTGAGGCCTGTCGCTATCTGGCGAGTGAAGCCGGAATATTGTTTGGAAGCGCGAGTCGCTACACAACGATGCCGTAGCGTTTCTGTTGAACGCTTATTTATTTTTTTATTCATAAACGAATCAGATGATCGTTGCGAAACTTGGTATACATTAAATTAATAACATTATCTGTGACATACAAAAAAATTGGCGAAATTCATTGGGCCAATTTTCTTAAAACTTAGCTTTTATCAGTTTTCCCATAAGCGACCGTGTTAAAATGACTGAACTTTGAAATTCAATATCTCGAAAATGAAACAGATTAATCTCTTGAAATTTTGACAGGCTTATTGTAACAACAATAAGATCATTTGGTCAAAATTTCAAAAAAATTTACTGGAGGGTTCTATCTCTACCGAACGTCCTTAAGCCCTTGAAAATACTGATTGGGTGCTTACAACAAAAGGAAAGTAAAATAAAAAACGACCTAAAATACGTGCTATAGCACATTGCTTCTTCACTAAACTGCTTCTCAAATTTTTGTACTAAATATCAAGCATTAAAATTGTATTCGCGTATTGTCGAGATGTAAACAATACCATGAAAAGAAATTTATGATTTTAAAGACTTTGTCACAAACTTTTTTTTTGTATGTTTGAATTTTTCCTGGGTAAACAAATCAATATTTAGACATTTTAGCTTAGACTCTTCGAAAGTACATGTCGGAGGATTAGCTATGAATTTTTTCATAATTTTCCATTTATAACTATTGAAGTAGTGGCAGTTTTATTATAAGTTGTCATCCGTTCTTGAGCAAAGTTATACACTTGACTAGCAAGGTATCGGCAGTTCTACCTTAAGAATTTAGATGTAAGATATAAAAAATAAATTAGGCAATGCGAAAAATGAAGTAAGTAGACAAAGAAAAAAATAAGAAAGCGACGAATAAGATATAAATGACTCTGTTGGTAAAAGCGAAACAAGATACATGATAAAGGGGCACTACGATAATGAGGCCATGCGTGACCAGATGATAATACTCGTATGTAAAATACTATGATTGTTAACAAGCCTTGCAGAAAAAACTATGTAATAACAAAGATGTAATGTGTGAATAAAAATAACCGCCTATACCCATAATAGGGCAGAACAGTGTAATGTATAAAAAAAAAGTATACTTACATGTATACTTATACAGTATACATATAGTTTGTTCAAAAAACAAGCACATTATATGCATACTTTGTATACACGAACACGCGATCTTGACCGAGACTGCCGGTGCCTCTATTCGCTGTGTGCAAGTGTATTGGCGTTACCTAATGGGAGAACAGTGAGTAATTTCGGAACTCTGCAGATGACAAATAATACAAGTTTATAGATTTATCATGATGTTAAATGTTAAAACTATGAGTATTACAATAACTGTGAATATCGTAGTTGTTAGTAGTGTGAAATGTTGAAGCAAAGAGTTACACCCATATTCGTAGTGACAAAATAAAGACGACTCCAAAGTCAGTAACATAACCTTGATTTCGTAGTGTCAAAACACATAACGAATTTATTTTACCCGTAAAGTGACTTAAGTATGACGTGAGTGACAGTAAATGATGTCTTTACATAGTCATATTAGTCATACTTAGCTGGTCACTCACTGAATTCTATTCACTATCATTAATCTATTTCGCTGGTACGAACTTTAATTTGTTTTCGATAAAGAAGCTGTGAAACATGTACAGTCAATAGTGCATTGAGTCCTTGAAAGTCCCTAAATAACGCACTTTTCTCTCACCACGGGCTCTTCGATCGTTTTTCTCTACCCCTCCAACGACTTGCACACAGCGAATACGCCATTTGCGATTTGTATTTCAATTAGCAATACTACTGAGTTAATAACCAAATGTTAATAATTAAATTTTATTGTTACTTTTAATATACGAATCAATTGAGAATAAAATTGTATTATTAATGGTTAATTCGAAATATTCAATGTTTAGATCCAGTAACTTATTTTCAAAACCCAACGGATAGGGGATTTTCATGACCGATATCCCGACGTAAGTGACATTATAATTTGCGTGAAATAAAATCTCATTGTCTTTGCTGGATCTGCACATTGATAAAACAAACGAAAAAAATATCCATCCTGCGTATCGCAGTGCGCGCGCGTGAAACTGTACAGTCATTTCCTCGAAAGCAACGATTGGCTCAAGGAGGGAGACATGAGAAAACAAGGCCAAACGTCAACAAAAGGCATTCTTTCCGCGTCAGGCGACCGGGAAGAAAAAGGCGAAGAAATTCCGGCGCCCCCAGCCCCCCCCCCCCCCCCCCCCATCACGCCTCCACGCATCTCTTCTCGCGCGGAATACTCGCTCGCGCAGGTATCACCCGCACCTCCGCCTCCGGCCCGAGCGTCGCGTATGAAGTTGCTCTCGCGTGAAGGATGAGCGGCGCGTCTCCCGGAACCTAATAATGGAGAAAAGTCGAGCCGGCAGTCTTTTCTTCTTTCTTTCGAAAACCGAGAGGGAAAAGAATTCCCGGAAAAGTGAAATAAAAGCCGTGGGGGGGGGGGGGGGGGGGGGGGGATTGCCGGGGAGTTCCATCGGCTCTGATTTTTTCCCCCCTTTTCGCGCGTCAAAGGCGCTACACGCGGGGAACGAGAGAGTGGCTTTATGAAGTGCGCGTGTCGCGCGGCATTGTTGTGCTGCGTACGGCTCCGCGCTGCTCGCCTTACATATTGGATTCCTTTTAAGCGCGTTTAATGAAAAGTCATTCGTTTTTCGACTTGTTCGCGCGAATCGACTGGTGAGTTTCTTTCTTTTTTTTTTTTTCTCCACGAGCGTCTCGCTCCGAATGACGATCTTTTGACTCGTTTTGTCGAGTAGGGTTTTAATCGGGAGTTCGTGTGAAAGACGATGTTTTGTACGTGGTACTCGACTATTTGGTAAATTGAGCTTCGGAGGGGAAAGTTTGATTCAATTGTAAAATTAAATAATAATAGAAATTATTGTAAAGTTAAGGAACTTTTATTGGGCCCGAAGAAAAAATGTTTTAAAAAAAATGATCTTATCAAACATATAATCAAATTCGACAAGTATCTCTGAAACTTCGTATCCATACTCTCGATCTATTTATACGAAAATTTGAATAGGAAGGAAGATACCTAATCGCTTTAAGCTCCATTTACAAACCTTTAATGTGCGCACTGAAACGCTAAACTTTTCATCTACTTTTATTATTATTATCATTATTTTTATTGATTAATTTGTTTTACTCATATATATGCTTAGTTGACGAGTGTTCTTCGTAACGCAAACTACATGTATGCATAAATGTACCTGTTTTGATCCCAAGTGACTTATAATTTTGTCTCTTTGTGTCTTCTCTTTTTATAATCTTTTTGTATTTGTTGTGCAATACAGTGAGCCTAAAGAGGTTGGCGTAAAGTTCCAACGAAACGTTGCTCTAAGCTCTAATGTAACCAACATGACTTTTGGAGTGTTATTTATTTACCCCGAAACCAAACTCTCAACGGACCGTGTGCAGACTGCACAAATTTTCGTATAATTAAATTGGTTTATCTTGAGATACTCGATACTTATATTTTATTGGCCGTCCAAAAAATTACACCATCAAGTTAGATGTCTGATTTGGATAATATATTTGTCATCATAGTAACAAATATTCAATATGAAAAAGTTCCACTTCTTTGAGTTACAAATGTTTTGCGTATGATAACGATTATTTTTAGTCAGGAGTAGAAAAGTTTTCTGTTCTCGTAATTTCAAATGTTTTATTTAAGTACTTGAGGTGAATTTTCACAAAAAACGGTGTGTATTCTCAATCTTGACAGTATTTAAACCCAACAATTTCTCGATGGATAAAAATTTATTACTACTATGGGCACACAACAAGTCTGTATTAATTTTAAAAAGTTCCTTAATCCTAAGCCTTTATTTGACTATCCATATTGACAGATTATTGGACAGTATAAAAAAGTTTTATTGGAATATATTTTACAATTGATACTCGGAATATTTTCAAGTAAAACATCGATTCGCAAAATTATAGGAAAAAGTAATAAGTCTTTTTCTTTGTAGCTTCGTATAAGTGATTGCTGAAGGTGCTATGAATTCTTGTTATTCTCACGAAATTTCTCTGTCTGTAAGCTATATTAAGTTCTACAACATACGAAGAAGCATACTTAGCATATTAGAGCTCAACTGGATGTAAATTATTTGATTGTATCAAGAAACTTGAGTACACACATACAGCCACACATGCATTAGGCAAATATTTTAGAACACCCTGGCATCTTGTTTCAAGGTTTTTCAACCTAATATTAGCATGATTATATGCTTTCGGCTCATGTAGACCAATCGGCCCTAAATATAGCATAATACAATTATAATAATAATAATGATAATTATAATAATAATAAATTTCGTTCAATAAAAATAAAAACAAAGAAGTTTCGAATTTCAATGGCGCCGATCTCGCCTGATTCCCCCTCGAGAGCACGTGACGTACAAACATATCCGAATCGAGCATGTCATCCCGGGTCTCTGGGATTCGATTTCAATAATATTCCGGGAACCCTTACCCCCCCCCCCCCTGCTCCCCTTACGCTACCCGATCCCATTATACCCCGACACGATTACCACCGTGTTTTCCACGAACTCTACTATCGGGCACCAAATCCTCGTCGCCACCTGTCGCTCGATAATAATTTCCATCTGCTCGCTTGGACTCGGTTTTTATACGAACGAGCTCCGGCTTGGGCATCGGCAGAAATTTAAAATACACATGTTTGAAAAAACTTTTTATTTTCCGTGCTGTCAAACACTTCCCTGGCGAAAATGATCCGTGAAAAACTGTGGAAATCTGTGAAAATCAACAAAAAAATAATACAATAATTTTCGACTTTTCTTCATCCTCTGTGTCAAAATATCGGCAAAATTTTCCTACGTATGTTTCACGAAGCCTCATAATATTCAATTAAATAATTTTCATGGTTGAAGAATACTTTTGTCTTAACATTCGTAAGAACGTCAAAATTTGCAAATTTTTTACTCGAAAACTGTCGACTTGAGAAAAAAAAATTTTTAAACATCTACTTTTCATTTCAGTCCAAGGAATTTAAAAATAATTTTTTCAATTAAGCGTATACCTACCGATGAAACAGTGTGATATACTTATCTGTCCAAATTCCATACAATTTTTCTAGTTTTCCGCAGTTTCTAACAGTTTTTTTTTACAAATTATTATGTTTTTTTCATAGATTTCCACAGTATTAATAGGAGAGTCCTTGATGGCTTAGTGGTTAGCGTGCTAGCTTCCTAGCCTGACAGACTCGAGGCAAAAACGGGTTCGATTCTCATCGAAAAATTTGTCAGGAATTTTGATTCTCGGACTTTTACGGTGGGAAAAGTACTCGTGGACCGACGACTGCAGTTTCTCCTAATGATGCCTGGACCTCTGGGGGGCAATCCCTCCTTGGGGAGGTCGTCGACGCACCCTGACGCGCCGGGTCGGTGGGTTCCCACTGGCAGTCAACATAGCCCATTCCCGTCAGGGAAGCCAGAAGCTCATCGTCCTGGTGAATGGGTCACCGGCGAATCTCTTTCGGGGGGCCAACACCTGGGCCAGTTCATCCAGAGAAGTCGCTATCAGCCCTGCAACTATCGGCACGGCTGGGCAGAAGATCTATGAGTGAAAATCCTCTTCGCTCATAAATATGATGCCTGACCAGGATGTGTTTCTTTCTCTCTCCCGTCGTCCCTTGAGGCTACTTTAACACCTCAATATTCCGAGTTCCACCCTGATGCGTATAGTATCGACCAGATTTCCTCCCTTGGTCTCATGATCGGTCATCGAACTTCGCCGTTATTTCTCATCTTTCCACTATTTCTCTGCTTCTATCTCTTCTTCCTTATTTCAACACCTATATCAGAGTAAAAAGTTCATCGAACTGGCTCTCTCTTGGGGAGGATGGTTTTAGTCGGTAGGCGCCCTTGATGATTAGCATCACGTAGGGTTATTACACTATAAGCCAGGGTGAATCCGACACTACCTCTACGATAGCCATGTTTGCACGTAGAGGCGTCTTTAGAAGATTCCCTCCTTCCCGCTATGAAAAAAGAAAAGAAAAAAAAGAAAACAGGATTCTACAGGTTTTCACACAGATTTTTTTCTTCACCAGGATTGTATTTCGATATAAATCTATGGGGAAATACATGTTGTTTAAAATCCTTTTTATTTAGTGTATTTTCAAACTGGATTGTACATTAAAAAAAAATATATCAAAAAATATGACTAAAGCCCAAGTCAGGCCCTGGCTTTTTTTCCCTCCATTTTCTGCGCCTAGTCCATAAACTGTCGCACAGCCCGTCGCATCCCATTTGTACAGTTCGCACTTTCCGTCAGAAACCAACTCATCGATCGCTCGCAAAAACATACACTCCACGTCCGAATCAAACTACAGACGCGCGCCCCATACGAATCGGGGAAAAATGCACGGCGAATCGGACCCTTTCCACCCGTCAGTTTCTCGATATCGCAACGGAAAAAAACATACAAACCAACATACACCTACTCTCATATCAAACTCGCGCGCGTGCAAGCGTCTGTATTAATAACCGAGCAAACGCGCGCACGTGCCTCCGACTATACGGTGCATCGCATCGAAAAGAGGGCGGGAGCGAGCATCGAAGCGAGTGGGCGGGGGGTCGATTTTTCGCCACGGGCGAGCGCCCCCGCGCGTATCGATGCAAACTCGCGCCGAATGGTGTGTATAGTACATTTAATCACGAGGATCGCGGCTCCCTCGCACTGCACGTGTCCATGTAAATACGGAGGGCTTTTTTGTCCTTGTTTTGGGCGATTCTCCCCGATATACAGGGTGTTCTGAAAATGTTCCAGGAAAACTATACCACGAGATTAAGCTTGTCAAGAGGAAGAAAAAAGCTCTTTACCAAATTTCGATCCGATGCGGAGTTTTTGAGATATTTTCAATCGAAAATCTGCGCAATCACTGTTAAAAAATACTTGAAAAACTTCCGTAACCTGTTATGTGATGCAAAAACTCCTCGATTCTCGATTGACAATATCTGAAAAACTAAACATCGGATCGAAATTTGGTGAAGCGCTTTTGTAATGGTCTCGACGAGCTTGATCGCGTATAATCGTGGCACAGTTGTTCTGGAATACTTTCGGAACACCCTGTACATACGTACTTGCACGTGTCGGTGCGGGCCAAAGTTGACGGTCGAAACATTTTTCGGAATTCCGGCAAAGGACGCGCGCTAATTACAGCCCGGGTGTCTTCGCGCCCCGATTTTCCGCGCCAGCGCGGCCCGTGGATTTATTATCGTCAGGTATCGCGGGCGGAGCCGCCGACTTTGTAACTGGCTGGCAACTCTGATGGCGCTAATTATCTCGGAAGTAGCTGCGAGGCGGTGCGATGTGCTTCTACGTGAACGGCGGCCGGTGTTACATTGCCGGGGTGCGAGCGTTCGAGAAGCTAATTAACGCCTCGCGGTGAGATGGATGAGTGCAGGGGGGGTAGGGTGGAGTGTTTGTCATCTTGCTGGAGATGGTTGTTGGGCTAAAGTTTGTGTTGCGCGGGAGAGATTTGACGTTTTTTGGTTTGTCGTTGCATCTTTTTTTTTTCCTAGTATGGTGTTGCTGTGTGTTCTACTTGAAGCGATAGGCTGTGGATGGTGATGGGAAAGGACATCGTTAGAATTTGCGATTATAGTTGCAAGTGAGAAGAAAAAACATGAGTTTTGGGGTTAAGTGACGTTTCACAGAGGGTTGAGTCACGTGTTATTGCGCAGTCGGGATTTTTTCGTAGGTTAGGTCTAAGTTTGTAGTCACACCGTTGCAGGGATTTGTAATCTCCGTGTTGTACCCAATACAAATAAAGCGTTGTAAAGTATAATAAGCTATAATTCATTTGTTTTGAAAAGTCTACATCGTTCGTTGATTGGAAGAATTACAAGAATGTAGTCACTAAGAATATGTTCAAAAAAACATGGTATCTCAAGAGTGTTTATAAAAATATCGTTCATCAAAAAATTTATTTTAATAAGATCGAAAGACAAGGGCTTACGCAAGGGGGGTGTTTTAGGGGTTAAACTCTCCCCCCATAAGCTCCAAAATAAAACCCAGTACTATACTTATATACATAGGCCTCGAGCGCAATTTCGCAACGTTTCTCGAATACAATTTTAAAATATGATGTTATTTCACTCAACAAACGATGTATTTTTCAAAGTGGATCACGTTAACAAGCGCTTTTTAAGAATTTGGATCGATTGACAAAGCAGTCCGGTCACGTGTTTTTTCTAAAATTCCAGATATTAGCTAAAATTTTCATCAATTAAAATACTATACACTCAGTAATTGTAGTTGATGATCACACAAAAATACAATAATCATAGCAAAAATAAAAAAATTAAAACGAGCAACAAAAAAACCTTCCCTTGTCGGAATATATTCAGGACTCCACATACAAAATATGTAAAATGCACGAAGCTCGTCCTTAATTCCCGGCGGATGAAAAATTTCAATGCGCCAGAAACGCATTCTCGGTCCCGCTTCCCCTTCAGACTTCTTGCTCCTTTCTTACACCCCTAATTAATTAAAAGAACCTTAAATAAAAGAAAATAGAAATCAACCACCTTACAATCGTCGGCCCCGCTCCCTATTTACGCGGCTCGTTAGGCAGTGCGTACAATCCCCCTCGTCCACCCGAGAAAATTCCGCTCCATCGCCTGAAAAATAATGAGACGCATTCCTGTCCGGCGGCCAATTTTAAATTACGCAAATTTCCCCCCGTGAAAGCGCCCCGCTTTAATTACAATACACCGCCGCCTTTGACTCATCCTCTCCCCGCGCAGAATACATCCCGCTGCAACGGATAATCTTTTAATCAGACGTTTCCGCCGAGACAAAAGAAATCGAGGGCGTCGATTAGCATTGCTAAGGCCAAGACGGGAATTAATAAACCATCCGCCCGAGCGCGCTGGGAATTTTCAATATTCGCGAGCTCCGTCGGTTATCGGCGATTGAGCTGAGGTGGCGGTAAATAATTATCACGCTCAAGTCTGCTATTTAGAATTGATGTATCGTATGAGCTCCCTTCGCGAGGGCATTAGGGGAGAAATTCGGCATGAAATCGGAGATGAAAGGGCTCTCGCGCCTAATGCAGTTTGCCGTTTTCCATTAGCGGCGTTCGGGCAAATTGATTTTCAGCAATTTTGCGGACACTCTATGGCAGCCTGTTGCAGCGTTGCTTTTAGTGTTTTTCAGGGCAAAGAGGAGCTCGATCGATCGGTGCTGTCGACATTTGCGCGTTCGACGTTGCTTCTATTGGTGCGGCTGAAAGTGCGAACGTTCTTTTTGATGCTTGGTCGGGTTTTGATTTTTCGTTGGAAAAACTTCTGAACTGGACAACCGAAATTTTTGAATTAAAACAAATGGTATTTTTCGAGTCAATTATGTCTTGAACGATCTAGAAATGAAATCGGTCCACATTATTTCGTCAGCAGAATTTTTGTTTAAATAAAGTTGATCTCTGATAAAGTTGATCTCTGAATAATAATTTTATCTTAACGATTCATTGTAGAGAATCAGTCGTCATTAAAGAATCGGCTAAAGAATAATTATTCTGAAATTCATGCACTATGTAGATTTGAGTATAGAGTCATTCGGGGTAAGTGTGCGCAGCGGGTAAGTGTGCGCACTCGCTTTTTCTCCAAAGGAGGAAGAGGAGAGCGGGGGTTTTCATAAAAAAATCAAGCATACGTTACAGGACAGTTGATTGATGCAAAAAAAAGCTCCATTCAGCGGCATGATTATGTTTTACATGAAATAAAAGAAATCGGCCATTCCCGAGTTTATTTTTCCGCTTACGGAAAACATTGTCACTCTTTACCAGGAACTTTTTACGAAATCCGTTAAATTTTTCTATATCAGTAATTTTCTACAGTTTATCCCGCAAAAATTTTTGGGTTATGATTCACATCTAAAAAGTTATGAACATTTTTGTCAAATTAGTCTCTTTGGGGTAAGTGTGCGCACTGCGCACTTCAATACATGCTAATCGTCATACTAAAAAAAAAGTAAATTTTCTTACACAAAAACTTTATTATTGACCACTATTATATAGTTTATAAATAGTTTACTATCTTAGTATTCTTTCCAATCTAAACTATCGCTTAATTGTTGACTTTAACCCGAATATACTTTCATGTCTAATTATTTACATTATGTCACAATTGAATGGCTTTGTATACACAATTATTACTTTTTCAGAGGTAATTCTTTTATTTAATCTAAAATTTGAATATCAGCATATTAATAGTCGTGATAAACAAACGTGCGTGCACTAACCCGCAAAAGTGCGCACACTTACACGCAATTCGGGTTGTGTGCGCATTTGAGATGCTCTTACTCAATCATTAATATTTAATTAATACTACGGTCTGCAACGAATTTTAAAATTTCCATCATTAGTTAGGTTAATGTGCTATAACTTACGCATAACATCATTTCCTGAACCCTCATCTATTGATCCTGAAAAATGATAGAATCAGAAAGTGCGCACACTCACCCCCAATGACTTACCCTAACCCCCTGCGTGCTTTGCACGCCGACCCCTGAACTTTCATCGAATCTTATTTTTTTTTTTTATAATTTTTCGAAAAAATAGATAAATGAACTCTTTTTATAGCATATCTTTCCATGTCCATGCAAGTATGTAACCCAATAATTTAATTTTCTTTCCATTTATTTAAAAAATATTTCGCCCTTAAAAACTACATGGTTTGTCTCAACCAATCCCATCATGAATAGAAGACCGTTTAGTAATGTGTCATTCTTCTTTTTTCGATAGGATTTTCTTTATCATCTTCTCAAAATCTCATTTTTGAATTTTTCCGCCTTAAAAACTACGTGGTTTGTCTCATCCAATAACCTCACGAAAAAAAGGCTTCAGTAATGTGCCATTCCTCTTTTTATGATAGGACAAGACATTAAAAAGACTTTAATTCCTTATCCATCAAAAACTCGAACAAATATACAGCCCATTACCGAAATCAACCATTTCATTAGAAAACGATGATAATTATAAAGTCTTAAGCATGATGGAAAAATATTGAATTTAAGGTTAAAACATTTTTTACCTGTGCGAATGGTAATAATAATTATAAAATTTAATAAAGATACGTTTGTTTCGATGGACAAGAAGTATGGAATAATATTGAATAACATGACAAATCCATGCAACGGTTTCGATCCGCCAAGCCTTTACGTGAAGTTTTCTCCCCGTTCATCTTAGTAGGGGTGCGTCAATCTCCTGTTAGCCATGAGGGATCAAACACAATCATACATGTAAATTTTCTTCTTCACAACCACACACGCATAACATGTATAGCGCCGAGCGTAGGATTAATCCGCTTCCGATCGAGCGGTAGATACGCAGAGCCCTTTCAAAACGTTCGGGGATCAGATGGCTGGGCGTCCCTTGTTGATGCTACTGTGCATTAGTGTGATGTGTGCGCACGCCGTAGCAACGGTAATGAGGCCGCCTATGGTAACTCGGGGCTCCGGAAGAGCAGGGAGTCGTCTCGCAGCGGCGAAGCGAGCCAGTTGCAACTGAGCCTGGGCGGACAACTTCATCCTCTATCGAGTTGAGTTGCTAAGGGAGAAAGCTGGTCGATGCTCTGACGACAACATCCCGTTCTCTTTGAGATATGTTGGATTTTCACGACACGTGTGCTCCATCTGGGTAAGTAGATCTAAGTTATTTTACGTTCACAAAGCCTGTATGAGTGGTACCTGGATGACTTGGAGTGTTCTATGCATCTGTCTCAAATTGGTTTTCAAAACAGAGTAATACAACGAGTTGCCCAAGCCTGTTGTAAACTTCCAATAAGATGGGTAATTTAACTTTGATGCAGACCCATCCTATATTATCCTGGCTTCACGTTCACGTTAGGGTTAGTATCTTCTTCCACGTATAGAAAAGATAGAAGGATTCGATTCATTTTTATTCGACGATTAAAGTATACGTTTCTAGAAAAAGGACCAATTATTTGTAAAAATTTTCACTGCTTATACATTGTACTGCTATTATTGGCTTGAAGTTTGATCGTTAGTCGACAATTCTTGTATAAATTCATCTCATATAGTAGTCCCACACAATTGGTTCAGTACATGGAAGGAACCTGGAAGGTAATGAATGTAATGGATCTTTCCAGCAGTTATAATTAGAAAGATACTCAATAAACTGCTATAAATAGTTTTTTCTCACGGTAGTGGTCTCCACATAGAGTGTCTAACGATTTCACTAAAGCAAAATGGAAGTTTAAAAAGTGCGAGCAAGATATCTTTGAACATCTGATTTCATATATTCCTCGAATTATTTAAGATGATGCATATTTTTTTCCTCCTTCTCTCCATTTTGTCAAACCATTCTGCATATACCCGGGGTTACGCTTGTGTCAATAAGGAAAGCCCTGACAAAATTCCATGGGAGAGATTTTTGCTAAGCCTGCTACGGAACGGCTTTGTATGCTGCCTTAGTTATTTCTCGATTTTTAATCTGATAGAAAGGATAACTTGTAGTTAATAAAATATTAATTATCCATACATTGAGGCTTTCGAATAACAATAAAAAAAATTTTCGCTAACAGTAACTTGCGTGATTAATAGTTAATGAATTTCATAACAATTTTTTTGTAACCTCTAATACTTAATGTCAAATACTTCATTCGTCAACTGGCCAGTAGTAAGCACTTCCTTGTAAATTACTCTACATTTCTGAACACTTATTGAGTGTGACCTGTACACAAGGAATTCTTCCTATCAGTCATGTCATCTTTTGTTGGTTTAGCGATTACTAACTCTTGCTTATTTCCTGCTTGTAATAGAAGGATGATGTGGATAGGACTTTTTATGCACAATACTAATCAGCCAATAACAACCAACCAATCCAAAGGCTGGTAATTATTGTGATATCACACAGCGTAGAGTTGCAGCTCCGTCGATCAGCTAAGTTTAGCAGCGCCGGCTGCGGCAGGTACTTGGATGGTTTACCGTTCAAATCTCGCCGTTCGACTTTGCTGTTAATTTTTCTGATCGATTAGCTGCTTCGTCTCTTTCTCAGGCAATACATTGATTAGTTGTAAGTATTCCCTTCCATCTATTTCCTGATCCTCAACAAAGTGTTGAGTGCCCATAATCGAGAGGTACCCGGACGAATGACAGGTAAATAAAAAAAAATCAATTTATATTTATGGTTAGTCGAATTTTGAGGATCGCTTGTTCCAGGCCTCTGATTAGTTGATCGGCACAAAAACCGCTACCTCCCCCTTTTATCATCAGAATATTTTTCCAGAATGGAACAAACATGTGCAGCAAGTCGAAATGCTCAAAACAATTACTTTTCACAGGACATAGGTTTGGACTCTAGGTGGTAGGGTTTGCAATAACACTTGTTCCCTATCAGGATTCTCTCCGATTTCTGATACCTTAAAGTCCTTGAAATAAACGTTATTTATGCTCTGATAATAATCTAAGGTACCTACATTGAGTTTGAATTCTAAAAATCAATTCTAATAAAATTACACAATAATGTCAATAAGACTATGATGTAATAATAAGAACATCTCGCTTATTCGTTAACAGCGACTAACTCAAATCTATCGCTGTCAACATTGGATAGCTCAACTATGATAACTTCGAAATAACATACAAGACGACATCAAAGCTGCTTTCAATCCCAAGGTATTACACTAGTCGTTTATTTTTACGTCACCCAGTTAAAAAATATATTATTCAATTGATGATCTCAAGGTTTCAATCGCAAAAATGGGACTAGCAAGGGCTGTTCAGCAAATCGTTGTCTTTGCGATATGTGTGGAGAAAGGTATTTCATGTGACGCTCGAACGTACTTAATTGCTAGAGAAATCTTTCTAGTGCACAGAATTGACCAAACATTGGACCAAAAAGAATAATTGTTTGTATCCGACAACCGCTATGATGACCCTCAGGAGAAACCAAGCATTTCAGTGTCTGGTATGTTGAAAATCAGTTAGCCAAAACATTACTCTCAAGAGACACATGTGGACAAGTACAGGCGAGAAGCTATTTCAGTGCTCAATATTTTCGAAATCATTTTGCAGAAAAGATACTCTTACTACCCATAAGCGGAACCTATACTGACAAGAAGCTTCTCGAGAAGCCCTTCAAGTAATTAGTATCTTTACAAACATTTAAACAAAACGCATACTGACGACCCACATACGCATTCACACCCGTATATTTTGTTGTCAGTGTTCTATCTGCCAAAGGCCATTTACGCATTATTGGAGTGCAAATGAGGACCCAGGCGAACGAGCGTCCGTACATGTGCTCAGTATGTCCAAAAAGTTTTACTACCTTCAGGCTTCTGACACCGCACATGGATTAAAGTATCATACGTGCCAGCATCTGTATAAATGCTGAAAATGTGGGCAAATTTTCACTGATTCCGGTAATACTATGATAAACATGCGGAAACATACGGGCAAAAAGCCCTTTCAGTGCTTAGAATGTCTGAAATGTTTTAGGCTTAAACAATATCTTAAGAGACACATGCGCCTTCACACTGGCATACCATATACTCACAGTTCCATCTGCCAAAAGCCAATTAATAACAGTAGTAATCTTAAAGTACACATGAGGATACATACGAATGAGCGTCCCTATAAATGTTCAGAATGTCAAAAAGGTTTTTTCGAATACAGTTATCTCAGGATCCACAAGCGGGTCCATTCGGGCGAGAAGCCTTTTACGTGCTCATTATGCCCAAAAATATTTAGCTTTAAAAATAATCTCGCGAAGCACTTGCGAACCCATACGGATAAGCGATCCCACAGTTGCTTGGTGTGTCAAAAAAGTTTTGCCCAATCCGGTACTCTTGAAATTCACACGCGGATCCATACAAAGGAGCGTCCCTATAAATGCTTAGAATGCGGAAAAAGTTTTACTGCTTCTGGTCATCTTACAACTCACATGAGGATACATACGTGTGAGCGTCCGTATAGTTGCTTGGTGTGTCAAAAAAGTTTTGCCCAATCCGGTACTCTTAAAATTCACACGCGGATACGTACAAAGGAGCGTCCCTATAAATGCTTAGAATGTGGGAAAAGTTTTACTGCTTCTGGTCATCTTACAACTCACATGAGGATACATATGTGTGAGCGTCCGTATAGTTGCTTGGTGTGTCAAAAAACTTTTACCCGATCCGGTACTCTTAAAATTCACATGCAGATCCATACGAATGAGCGTCCCTATAAATGCTTAGAATGTAAAAAAAGTTTTACTACCTCCAGTAATCTTAATACTCACATGCGAACACATACGGTTGAGAGTCCATATAAATGCGTAAAATGTCAAAAAAGTTTTACCAATTCCTGTCTCTTACGAGGCACATGCGGAAACAGACGTGTGAAAAATTCTTCCAGTGCTCAGAATGTCTAAAAAAATTTAATCAGAAAGTTAATCTTATCACCCTCATGCGTCTCCACTCTGGCGTACCGTATACTCTCTGTTCCATCTGCCAAATGCCATTTCGTGACAGTAATAATCTTAAAGTACACATGAGGACCCATGCGAATGAGCGTCCCTATAAATGCTTAGAATGTGGAAAAAGTTTCACTCAGTCCAGTAATCTGACGACTTACATGCGGACCCATACAAATGAGCGTCCCTATAAATGCTTAGAATGTAAAAAAAGTTTTACTTCCTCCAGTAATCTTAAGACTCACATGCGGACCCATACGGGTGATCGTCCATACAAATGTTCAGAAAGTCAAAAAGTTTTTATCGACTCCAGTCATCTCAGGATCCACATGCAGATCCATTTGGGCGAGAAGCCTGTGCAGTGCACAGTATGTTTGCAAACAATTACCCGAAAAAGTAATCTTCCAAATCACATGCGCAGTCATGAGGGAGAAAAGCCGTTCCCGTGCCCTGTATGTTTGCGAAAATTTGGACTTAAAGATAGTCTCAAAACGCACATGCGCATTTACACGGGTATGATGCCCTATCGTTGCTCGGTTTGTCAAAAAGCTTTTAGATATAGCAGTACTTGTACCATGCACGAACGTGCTCACAAGGGTGAGAAGCATTTCTACCGTGGAGTGTGTTCACAAGCTTTTAGCGAAAAATGCTATCTTAGGTCCCACATGCGCAGACACGTGAGCAAGTAACTCTTTTGGTCGTCTGGATGTACTCAAGCCGAATTATTTAATGGAGCATAAACGTCATGATCATCATAAGCATTATATCGTTAGCAACTGTTTAGCAACCGACAGGATCCATATGAACAATGTATTATGTCATTTTTTTTATTATATAATAGGCTTAGAAAAGTAACATAAAGCATGTGTATTAGTTTACTACGTATAATTTATCATACAGAGATACTTTAAGTTTATTTTTCTCGTTTTTTATTTTTTTGTCGAAAATTTTTTTTTCAATTTAGACTCACTACAGCTCATTTTTTAAGTATTGATTTTACAAAGGTCTGTAACGTTATGTTTCTTCATATTTATTTTATTTTATTTTTAATAGCCCAACTATTGAAAAGGTGTGATATTCAGCTACCTCACAAATTTCTTTGACAGACTTAAGGAAGTTCTCTCTCCCAAAATGAAAATGACCAGATTTTGATGAAACTTTACAAATATATCATTTAAGATCGTATTTATGGACACTGTAAAATGTTCAATATGATTGCAGTCGATATTTTTCTCACTCACGAACATGTGGCAACGTTGCTTCAGGTTAGAACATCTGAAGTGACTGGAGTCATGATGCCCATCCTAGTTACTTGTCTGCTTCACAAGCGCAACGTTGCCATATTTCATATCCATGAAAAGTTTCATGTTCTCCGTCTCTTCCTAAGATCACTCTTTCTCTCTCTTGCCGAGAGAACTCCCTTAACTATGAGCACCTATTCGCTGTGTGCGAGTTGTTGGAGGGGGTAAAAAATTACGACATCAGAGCCCACGGTGAGAGAAAAGAGCGGACTTGCCGGACGTTTAAGGTCTTAATGCAATGTCGACTGTTTTGTCTTAAGACATTATTGAGATTTTCAACCATTTTAAGTTGTCAGACGTAAAGATAATGGAAATAATAGTAAGCGCATGCTTCACAGCTTCCTTATTGAAAAGACATTGAAGATCATATACATACGGGCTTCCGTGTCATCTGTGTTTCGTCATTACGAACGTCGGTGTAACTTTTTGCTTTTACATTTGACACTATGGATAACTAAAATAATCACAGTTGCTGTAACCCTCGTACATTTCACGATTAGCATTGTAATAAGTCCGTAAACTTGTATTATTTGCGATCGACAATGCATTAAGCCCTCAAATGTCCGGCAAGTCCGCCCTGTTCTGGCATCAGATGGCGCCAATACACTTGCACACAGCGAATAGTTGGAATGCATGAGTAAATCGTTCATATGTTGTGTCTTGGGATATCTGGTTGATTCAAAGATATATTTTTGTCGATTGTTCATGAAAAATGGTGGTTGATGCTTTCGAGAGAGCACTTCGTCGGGTCAGCGCAATAAAGAGTCTTGACAGATTTCCGAGCAAGCGAGAGCCTATTCAAACTCAGAGGCAAGGAAGAGCATTTTCAAATAATATTTTATTTCATATTTTAAATTGGCTCTACAATGACGATACTCGTGGTGATACATATACGTATATGTTCACACATCTACATATTCCGACTTAGTGTTACCGGAAATGCAGATTATGATGCAGTCATGAAATAAGTACAGATTTAAGATATGTTAGATGTTTATAATATCTAATACTTCGTACGTATATGTATAATAATTGTACATGCACACTGTTAACTGTATTCTTGATAATAACAAACTATGCTAGTTAATTTATGTCATATCAGCTTTACTTATGTTACGTGTTAAGACCTTGTTATGGAAACCGTATTCCATTATTAAATAACCATTGCAAGTAATTACTCGAATACCTGCTTAAAAAGGTGTATTTTCAAAAAAAGTTCCTTATGACACAGTACAACAGGCACTTGGTGCTATAATCGGAGTTATACCCAATGCCGATGTTCGATCAATTCCACTTTTCTTCGCTTTTTTCATTGACTGTTTTCCAATCAGTGTATTTATTTTTCTCTGTCCACAGTTTTTCTCATTATCATTTCTTGTACCTGCATAAAAATTTATAATCAACAAAAGACAGTTATGATTTGAAGTATTTTTATGGAGACACTGTATAAAATCATATCATTGGACAATTCGGTGTAGGATAACCCCCACCCCCCCCCCCCT